>QAXK01004278.1:0-22685 GCA_004335735.1 Chlorella sp. KRBP | reverse complement strand
TGTAACAAATACTCCCCAATACTTGCATTTTGCCTCACTTCATGCTGGTTCCAACATCACATTGCAGCAGTGTCCATGTGTCTCCCACAGGCCCCCAAGGCCCTCCGCCGCAGCCCACCTGTGTGTCCCTCACTGTAGTGAGGCTGTCCACCTTCTGCTGCATCTCCCCAACAGTCATGCTGCTCTGCCAGGAGCGCAGCTCTGCGTGTGTCGACACGGGCAGTGCAAGCAGGGGATGCAACACGCTCAGCAGCAAGCAATGTGTGGGTGGGGGCCAAGGGTGAGGGGCACAGCCGGGCAGTGCAAATGCAGTCATCGATTCAAGTCAGGGGGCCAGATGATTTGAACGACAAACAGGCAGGAGGCAGGGATGGGGGACTGAGGGGTTGTCCAGTGGGCGGAAGGTTCACAGCATGGGCCAGGGGCCGTGGGCAGCCATGAAGCAGAAGGAGGACACATGGGGCTGCAGCTGATTTTGCGCATTGGGCCCAAGCAAGCCATGCCCCATAACAGACGCATGTGGCCTCAGCTGCTTACATTACATAATTACAGCCCTGGGCCTCTGTATCAGCACGCACCTGCCTCTGCCTCCCGCACTGCCTTGTGTGCTGCCAGCAGCTGCTCCTGCAGCCCCTTGAGCTCAGCCTTGGCAGCATCCAGCTCCTGGGGGCGGGGGTGGTGGTGTGTGTGTGGTGTGTGGGTGGGAGGGTGGGAGGGGGGACTCGAGCCTGGCAAGGCTGTGTTGATGTCGCTGTCAAGATGACCACCCTTCTTTGCATCACTGTGTTGCTGCTGCTTGCGCGCCTGCACGGTAGTCCACACTCGCACCCCCACGAATGCCCGCGACGACACATGTGTGGACGCCGCTGCTGCTGCTGCTGCTGCAGCTCACGCCAGCTGTGATGGAGCTGACTGTGCTGGGAAGCTGCTAAACTGAACCCCACACCAAGGTCAGTCCCCAAGCTCGTACCTCTTTGGACAGCACCGCCAGGCCCTCTTGCTTGGGGATGTAGATCTTGGTCTTTCCAAACTCCTGTGTGGACCACCAGGCAGGTTGTCAGTGCTGTTTGCTTGGGCATGCACTGTGAGTGGCCCCAGGATGTATGTAAAGCCTTGCATGAGCTGCTGTTCATGGGCACATGCTTGCCACAGTATGTACAAGCCAGGTAGTCCCCAGGAACTACACTGCCACAGCACCATGACAGGCTTTCGGCCAGCAACTGACGTCTTTCGGGCACGTGATATGATAAAGGTTGCCTGCTGCTCAAGTGATTTGTCGAGCACCACGCACCTTGCAGACAATCTGGCCCTTGTCAGACAGTGCATCTACTGCCTTCTGCACAGCTGCTTTCTTGATGCCTGCAGACTGCAGGTTGTCGACCAGGCCCTGCACCCCGAAGGGTCTGTTGTGAGTTGTGATGAGGTTCAGCACCGCTGCCTCTGCTGCTGCTGACATGTTGACACCAGCTGATGCCCCAACTGCAGCTGCTGACACCGGAAGTCTCTTGCCGAGCTCGGTTCAGGCGAAGGTTGTATGTCTAGCTTGCATAACCAATTTATTCATCACAAAGTTAAGGAACAAGATATCCTGAGAGTACTTGCCCACGCTGAGCTGCGGGAAAGCTCTTGTGTACAGCCTAGCATTCAAAATTCTCACCGTGACCTGAGAGTGAGCATTTGACGGCAGCACCTGAGAGACGTCGCATCGTTGTCAGAAGCCATTATGACGCTACATATGTTTGATGTCACCCGGCCACCACGTGCAAGCAGACAATCAGGGCGTGAAGCCTCCTCGGAACTGATCTCACGAAACAGCGCCTCAGAGACCCACGCACTCAAGCGATCCTCATCATAATGGTATGCTGCAAGGTATTTGGGCGTTTACGTGACCGGGCGTGATGACTGCTTGCACGTCCTGCTATGCTAGTTGGTTTGTTGGTGTTGCTGCCGTGGCAGTTGAGCATGGGGATGTCTGTTGCGGACAGGGATGAGCTTGAACTTGATACATACCAATTTTGATCACTTTTCGTGTGTTTGAACACAGGTTCTGACGCCCAGCAGCGCTGCACCAGCACGTCATCACCAGCAGCAGCAGCCCTGCAACTCCAGGCACAGGCTGTAGCTGGTGGCCCCTCTCAGCTGGCCATCATACCCAATCTCCTGGCCTCATCAAACTCCACAGTACAAGCATGTCTCATAAAGCCACAACGTACTCCGTGCTGCCAGCAGCCCTCGAGACAATCACACGCATAGCACAGTGTGACCACTCCTCACCCATGGGCGCAGAGGCGAAGGCCGTGATTGCAGCAGCTGTTGCACATTTTGGCCCGCAGTGGCAGCTGCACGAGCGACAGCAGACCGCGAGAGGTCACGTGGTCAAGCGGTACACCTGGCGGGCGGAAAACATGTGCGGGAAGTCTGCTAAGCAGCTGATGTTCAGGGCCAACGAACGGGCCCTCCTGCCAAAAGAGGTGGGGCTGTATGCATGTCACAGGGAGCAGCGGTCCGTGAGATTTTACTGAACATCGGTTATGGGGCAGTTCCTGACCTGTGTCAACGGGTGTGCAGCCAGCAGGCATACACAGGGGCGGAAAGGGACGGCACTGGCACTGGCGGCAGTTTGACGCCAGCCGTGTGGTAGTGGATGTCCACGTCACTGCAGCAGCTGCTGCTGCCTGTGATGATTGCCTCCAACGCTGCTCTGGCTGTCGCTGCTGCTCCTGGTGCTGCTGTTGCCGTGACAGATCGTGGCCGCAGTGCTGAAGGTATATGAGGCAAGGCAGGCAGCAGCAGGCACACCCAGGCGCAGGATTAGGTCGCGCAGCAAGAAGCAGCCCCCGGGCAGCAGTGGCAGCAGCAAGCGCCCCGCAGGGGTGCAGGCGGAGACGCCAGGGGTGCGCAGCAGCAGCAAGCAGACGCATGGCCCCAAGAGGCAGAGGGTGAATGCAGGTGCGGTTGCACCCACTCAGCCCTACTTGTTGTGGATGCGGTTGTGGGTGCAGTAGCATGGTGTTTGCTCGAGCCACTATGCATGTCAGTGGGGTGTTGTGTTCACCCTCTGGCACTACAAGGCTGCCATGCTTACACCTCTGACTGCTGACACTTGCTGCCTTTCATGCCTGCCGGCTCTCACAACTGCCCGTTCACCCACTTGCCTTCCCACCTGCCTGCTCAACCACCCACCTGCTCGGGAGCCTGCCTTGGCCGCCTACCTGTTGGCCTGCCTGCCTGCGTCGTTGACTGCTGTATTTTGCCACGCAGGGATCTCTGCTCATCAAGTCAGTGCATCTGAGGGCTCTGGTGCTGAGTCAGCTGATGACGCACCTGAGTCATCCCATGACCTCCCCGTTGACTCGTCCAACGAGAGTGACCTGGAGCACCAGGGCTTGGTCAGTCCCAGCAATACACAACAGCAGCAGCAGCAGCAGGGCATGGTCAAGCAGGAGGACCCCACTGTCAAGCAGCAGCAAGGTGATGATGGCGTGCAGGGCCGCAGCAAATCGGATGTCAAATCGGATGCGGCCCCGCTGTCTCCACCCCACAAGCAGCTGCTGCTGCAGGCCAACAGCAAGCAGCAGGCGCAGCTGCAGGGTGTTTGCAAGCACCAGCAGCAGCAGCAGCAGGCCAAGGGCAAGGGCAAGCGGCAGGCACCGCTGAAGCGAGAGGAGCTGGGCTGTGCAGCAGCTCGTGCATGGGTGAGCATCCATCCTGGCCGTGGTTTGCTTTGGTTGGTTGTAAGCAGGTTGACAGCTACACACGCTGCCTATGTGGAAGCATCAACACTGCAGTTGTGCGACACCCAGGGCGCAGAATGATAGGGCTGCCACGTTGTCAATGGCAAACTCACGCAGGCGTGCGACAGGGCTGTAACAACTGCTGCTGTGCTGTGGTGCGATTTGTGCTGTGCTGTGCTGTGCTGTGCTGTGCTGTGCCGTGTCCTGCAGCTGGCCAAGGCTCGTGATGAGTTCGCTGAGCTACAGAAGCTGCTGGCTGTGTCAGTAGACGGCAAGCCACAGCCAGCAGCAACAGCGGCAGCAGCAGGGGCAGGGTCCAGGCAGCGTCAGCAGTAGCAGCAGCGCAGCAGCACAGCAGCACCTCCCATCATCAACTGCAGCAGCAGCAGCAACAGTGGGAGCGTGGCAGCTTGTTGCATGCAGCAGCAACCCAGCCGATGCCAATAGGGTGCAGCACGGCTGGTCAGAGCTGTGCCATGCTGTCTCCGCACTACTGCCGCCACTTTCAAGTCTCTGAGTGCTGTGGTGTTTTGTCCTGGCACAGCAACGTCCCCTGCATGTGGCTCTACAGTTGTGTTGGCCTGCATGCTCTGCGGGCACATATTCGTGCTGCATACAATGTGCAGCGTGGCTGACTGTTAGACACAGCTTCAAGCCTGCGTACAGTGTGCGCAGCCTTCAGCACATGCGCAGGATCTGTGATTGTACCTTGTTCGTTGCTGTTGTTGCACCTGGGTCTCTATACTGACCGAATGACTGACCCACCTCCCCCCTCTCTAGTAGAGAAGAGGGTCAATAACTCACCCCCAGCAGCAAGTCATCAACAGCTTGCTGTGGCAGACATCATGGGTGCTGTTTGTTGACTTGTACGTGATCCATGGCATGGACGCATGCACGCATGCATGCATGATCACATGCACGATCACATGGCATGCATGGTTTGCATCCATGCATTCCTGCCCTGCTGTCTTTGCATGGGGGTTGCAGGGTGCTTGGTTTGCATGTGCAGGGACACCCATGCATGTGTTTCCACAGCTTGCAGCTTTGCATGTCAAGGTGCGTTCCAGCAGGGGCTCTGTCTCTGTGTCTTGTCCCCTTGGTGGGCTCTCCAGGCGGCTGGATCTGTAAGTGATGTCTCTGAGGAATTGAGGCGCCTTTTTGTATCTTTTGTATCTTATTCCAGGTCAAGCAGTGACCATGCTAGTTGGTCCAATGGGTGCTCCTATTCGGCTGGCCACTGTGTCAGTTTCGGATGTCTATGTTGTCCTGGAAGCTGGTGCATACAGCAGCTGTGCTGGCGCATTATATGCTGCCAGCTGCTGCCAATCTGTCTGCCTGACGATGCCAGGGCTGTGTGACCATCACGCTGCTTGCACCCTGCAACGTGCAAGGCTGAGGGCGTGTACAGCTGTATAGTCTGTTGCTGCCGCCATGTCTTGTGGGCACGTGCTATGCATGTGCTGTACGATGTGTTGCTCCTGGTTTTCTAATGTGCACAGGGGTACTACAGCGGCTATAGGGGTGTGCGCTGTGTGCGTAAGATCTCCACGCTCGTGTCTGCCACCCTAGCTGCCTTGGCCAGGCTTGGTTAAACCATGGCATGCAGCATGCTGTGTGTGGCTTCAAGGCACCCAGCGGATACTTGGCTGGGTGTGCCCCACATTGGTGCCATCACTGTTGCTTTTGGGGCCTGAGAGGGCATTCGTTTTTGTTCTTTCTCAGGGCGTGGCCACCAGTTTCCACAGGACTCGTGTTGGTGCCATCTCCGTGACTGTTGATTTTGGGGTTGGGGTCCATCGATTGAGGGTGGTGGCTCCATGCAGGGAGACTAGCATGGCCTGGGTTGTCACCTGCTGCTAGTCAAGGGCATTTCAAGGGCACGCCCACGTGCCACAGCGTTGTATGGGTGTGTCACAGGACGTCCCTTGCTGGGATCTAGAGACTGCTTACTGCAATCACGTATGTGCTTCCGATAGCTATGCATGCAGCAGTCACGTATGCTGCGTTGCTTGGCTGCCCCAGGGCCCTAATTGAGCCGACCTGCAGCTGCCAGTCGGCATGGCCTTGCAACATAGGGGACTTTGCGCATGTTGTACTCTTGTTGTCCCATGTGATCCACCGTGCCGTTCTGTTTCCTGCTGCCTTTGATAACTTGATCAGTCTGCAGACCCTGTGACGCCTGAGGTATGTGATTTTGGGCAACGTACAGTTCTTTGACACATTGTGGTGTCTACCTGCCTCACACTCTTGGGATGAGGGCAACCAGTGCCAAGAGCTTGGTTGTGTGGTGACACTCAGCGACCCTTCCGAAAAGTGACCCTCCTTTTACTTCGTGTTAGTCTATTTGAACCTGCTAGTTGACCATTGTGTATCATGTTCAGCCGTGACATGTCCAGCATGTGTACGGCGACAGCCAGTGCAGTCAACGTTGCGTGCAATGCCCTGCAACATGCAGCTGCCGCAATGAAAGTTGCACTTTGTGTCTCCTGCACACCAGCTGATGTGCATGGACTGCAAACTGCAGGTTGCAGTCAATTGCAGCTGGATGTGAAGTACAGTATGCACTATATGCCCAGTATATGTAGTGCATGCAGTGCATGAAAAGAGACCGGCAAGAGCTGTATTGACTGTGTTTGCTACAGAGCCTGGAGGCATTGTGTGGCTGGTGTGTGGCTGATGTGTGCTGCGGAGGCGTCTCCTCATGAACACACAGGGCACATGGTTGAACAACTTCTGTGCAAGCTGTAAGATTGCTGTCACGGTGTGTGATGTAATGTGATCGGCTGGAGCTGTGACGACTGGCTGTCGCTGTGATGTGCATATGCTGCGAGCCAAGACTAGACCTGTACAGCTGTACTCCTCACTTTGAGGCACTCGTCTTGCATAAGCTCGTGACAGCAGCTGCTGAAGTCGTGTAGACAGGGACAGCACAACCTGGATAGCATGTTGTGCCTTCTGTGCTCCCAGCTGGCCGTGTGTCTGACTGTCCGTATCTGTTGTGCCATACTACACAGGGTTGGGCGCAAAAAATATGAGCCTCTCGTGATCTGTTGTGTGTGCCGTACTGTCCACAGCCATGAGTATGGTTACATACACAGGTGCTGGTGAAGGCCCACACAAGATCCCTGCCCTATCCAGGGCCACCGACACACCAACACACCCACCTTCATCAGCACCAGACCACAATGCCTGAAGTATGACTGTCATGTCCCCGGGAGCACCCTAACAGCGACACACTCTTTCAGTGTCAGCTGTGAGATATGGGCTAAAAGGCATGTGTGCCTCAAAGCAAGTGCCATATGGATGTCAATTCCTGATGATTGCATGGGGCCAGGCCTAGCAACCTGGCACACAGCCGCTGCCAATCCAACAGAGCCACAGCTGCAGCAATGCACGAAAACCATAGCCTACCATCCACCACCACCAGACCCTGGACGTCCCCATCCCAGCATCACCAACACCCCCAATAGCAAGGAGGGGCCCTGCCTCTCTCAATGCATGCCTGGTGGACGGCACACCCCGAATGTCGGGGTGCGCCAACAAGCAACCAGGCTTGCCCCAGACACAAACACAGTCGCGAACAACACCGGCCCGATTTGGGACGATGCTGGAGAGAGGGGTTGCCTATCTTGAGTATACTGTAAGCCGAGGAAACCGCCAGCAGACGATACTGCCGGCAAAGGCGCCAGCCAACGGGGTCATGTGTCGTGTTGGGTTCCTGCAAACAGCAGCTGCAGGGGCCACTAAGCCACCTGACCCGACCTTGTGTTGCTGAGCCACACCACAGAGCCAGTATGTCTGTTGAAGCACAGGGCCTGTGGGCGTGTCTGTCACACACGTGTGCATGACACCAGTCCAGCACAATATAGTGCGAGCTGTGCCCCAAGACAGACAGGGGGCAGGTGCGCACAAGCACCCTGCTCAAAACCCCTGGCTGCCTCTGCACATCCTGGACACTACGCCCCACAGGAAGCTCAAGGGGCCCACAGGCACGCAGCTGCAGTGGCAGCCACAGCGCCATGTATGCCCCCTAGGCCATATCCACGCACAGCCAGGAGACATAAATCTGTATGTCACACCACCACAGCAGGCGCCCGCTGAGGCTGCTGGTGGGTCAAAGAGTTTTGGTTCACGAGCCACAACAACCTGCTGACTGACTGACTAGGACTTCAGACCGACAGACACCACGACCTGCCAGGCCTGCAATGCAACACACCCCAAGACACCCGCCCGGATGTGGCACGCACCTTGCTTGACAGGAGCACACGACACCTCCGCGAACAGCAACAGCGGCAGCACCAAACAAACAACCACGTAGGCCCATCTACACACGCAAACGCAGCACCCAGTGCTGTGCAACACAGTGCTCCTGGCCTGCTTCAGCAGCAACAGCACCCCCGAAAGATTCAACATAAAGCCTAGGCCTCACTCAACCCACTGCCAGGTGCCAGCGACACCCGGGTGCCAGGTGCCAGCCACACAGACACGTAGCTCGACGGGGGCGTGGTGGGACAGGGGGGAGGATAGAGTGAGCTCAGGCGCAACTTGGACATCACAAGAAGGGGCTTGTTGGGTAATGTGCAGAAGGACGGAGGGCGAGCAACAGGCACACGGCGCCATAAGGGTAGCAACACACCAGGACCCCAAAACAACCTAAAAGTACACGCCACGCACATGCAGCGCTGAGCGCTATGCGGGTATGTACACATCCCTGCCAGCCACACTTCTAACCCACCACCACCTCACCCCTCCAAAAACCGCACAGACCACCAACAGCACACTAGGACATGGTGCAGGCACAGAGTGCTGGTGCCACGCACCCCTCGAGTGCACAACCGCCATGGACTATGCATGGCAATGCCTCCACGATTGTCATGCATGGACTGTGCGCCCTGCAGAGTCCACACATGGAAAGAGGAACAGCTTTGCCACTGACTTTTGGGACAATACGAACAGCACCTCACCACAACAGAGGTGTGCGAGAAGCGGCTAGGGGACACACAGCTGTGGATGCATCAGCTGCGAGGAGCAGAAGACAGTAGGGGGTGTAACCTTGGTCAGGGGCAAACACACAGGCAGCAAAGCCCTGAGTCAACAAACAAACAAACAGTGCGGAAATGCTACAAGGCAAAGCAGCAAAGAGGGCACTCTGCTAGGGCCCGTGTTAGGGGTCCAGCACAAGCCCACATCATCATACCATCATCAGCCAAGACACCAGACATGCAGCCCAAATGCCAAGCATCACTCCTCTATGACAGCATCACTTTTCTATGATCGCAGCACCCTCGATCATAGAAACAACCCCGCAAAAACTTGCCACTTCCCAAGAAGCCAAAAGGGCAGCCATGGCCAGAGGGCACATGGCCAACAGCTGCTACACACACCATACCTCCATCGGTATGCCCCACCTGCTGCTGCTTGACACACATAGGCCTCAGCTGTGCCGCACACATGCGTCAAGCCTGCTGGATGCTAGCACTGCCCGCAGCAGGCAGGCATGTGACATGCGACGCTGTCATGTGCCCGGCCACACCCCACACGAAGCCCCACACGTCATAACACAGGACACCAAGGATGATACAACACGGGGTCGCCACAGCAGTAGACCAGCCCCACCCAGCTCCGCAGGCAGTGCAACGGAGGAGTTGCACCTTGGTGCAACTCTAAAGACACACAAACACACCAGCCGACAGAAGGAGCACACACCTTCCCTTTTAAACACGAGTTCACCCCCGCCACAACGCCCCTGCACCTGCAGGCCACAAACGGCAGCCTGGACATGCAGGAACGGCAGCTGCTGCGAATGCACACCACACCAAGAACAAAGACACAACCACCGATACAGAGCTTGTGAGACTTCAATACAGCTTTTGCGAGCGAAGCAGTTGCGTACATGCAGCGGAGTCTGCTGAGGGGTAGCACAACAACACAAGCGAGGAGTGGGACACAGAAGCACACAAGGCAGACACAGAATTCCCCATCCACTGACGGCCTGATGGGCCGGCAGCTTTGGCGTCAGCTGCAGCACACATACCCACCATGACAAGGACATGATACACAGGCATCCCACACACGCAGAGAGAGCCATATACACAGCAACGACGTGCCGCCGCGCTTCCTGCAGTGCAGAACCGACTGCTGCTTATGCATGCGGCCAAGGTTGCATGGCGGCTGCTGCTGCTGCTGCTGTTGTGTTGGGCTCCCTTGCTAGTGATGGTCCTGATTAGACAGTGTCCCAGTTGATGGGCTCCGCCTCCTCCTCCATAAAGCGCTGCCTGAAGCTCAGGATGCTGCTGATGAGGCCCGACCTGTGCAGCACGACGGAAACAGCACACAGACGGGAGCAGTGCATGAGCGTTAAGGGCCGGAGCACAGAGCAGCAGAACTGCTATGCAGCCCTGCACAGCTTGCAGGGATGCACACACTTCAATGTGGTTTCAGGGACCATGCCTTCAGGAATCAAGCTGCCAACTGGTGTGTGTGCACTTGGTGCAGGATGATTAGTCACACAGCGCCACAGCAACTTTGCGCCAGCACTGTGCACAGCAATCCACCTGGCTGTAGGTCAGCTTGGTGGGGTGCATTACCTGTCAAAGGTGATCTTGTCCATGCCTGACACCACACTGACATGGCCAGTGGGCTCCGCGCCTGCCTCCTGAGGGAGTAGCTGTGCTGCTGTGACAGTGTACTGCACCACCACAGTGTTGCGCACATCGTCAACCAACACACTCTCCTGCAGCACAGCATACAGCAACACACGGGTTGACATGAGGGTGCTGGCGCTTGAGGATACGCTGCGGTCGAACGTGTGGCTGCACAGCAGGGCCCTGTATGCAGCTCTGAGTCAGCATGTGCATGTGCATCTGCAGGTTGCTGTCTGGAAACAGGTCTGGACAAGGAGCACGCGTACCAGCAGGACATGCAAAGTAAAGAAATATAAGCGATTTGTGGAAATGCATATAATCTAAGCAAGCAGCAAGACGACCACGCAGTGTGGCAAGGACAACTTGTCCATGCCTGCAACTGCTGTGCAGTGGGTGGTGACTCACCACCTCATACTTCAGAAGAGGGTGGCTGGCCTGGAACTCCGAGATGACAGCTTTCAAAGATGCCCGGGAGAACGCATCAGCCTCCATGCCCAAAGCGTCGTTGAAGCACACCCCAGCAGTGGTCAACTCATCCAGCAGATCTACACTGCCTGCACCCCAGACTTCGTCATAGTACAGCCGAGCTGAGTGCTCCAGTGCATCCCTCTTGCTGTCCTGGAGACCAAAAAGGCGTGGATGCCACTCAGGTGGCTGGATCTGCTGCTGATGCTGGTGCTCTGGGTGGACATCATCATAGCTGAACATGCCATGCTGCTGCTCCACGGCATGCACACGCCCGCTGCTGCGTGGTATCGAGGCTTCATGCAGGAGTGGCTGACGGCATGACGTGTGCTGGCGAGCGCGCTGCTGTCTGCTCTGGCTGCAAGGGAGCGCTGCTTGCTTCCGAACATGGCTGTCCCTGCTGCATGGCGTGCGTGACA
Organism: Chlorella sp. KRBP; assembly: GCA_004335735.1. Lineage (NCBI taxonomy): Eukaryota > Viridiplantae > Chlorophyta > Trebouxiophyceae > Chlorellales > Chlorellaceae > Chlorella > Chlorella sp. KRBP. The sequence continues at coordinate 11,423 of QAXK01004278.1, read as the reverse complement.
GACAGCCAGTCCTATTTTGGTATAAACTGCTTTGCATTTTGTCAAAGCCTCGTGAGTAGCGAAGCCCTCCAAGACTGGCTAGAAACGTGTCTGGTCTGTCTACGGATGGTGCTCTGTCTTCGATTTGTACGTGTGGAAAACCAATTTCGCCAAGACTGGATACTTCCTGAAAGCCTGCCGACAGCCTTAAGACTGGCTATCCAAAACGCGTGGAGGGCAGCTGGACAGACGCGGAAGGGAAGTTGAACAGCAATGGCCCAAACCTGGCGGTAAAAGTTTTTTTGTATTAATATTCCTCTGGAGAACTTATGTGGGACGAATGGGCAGGTCCAGAAGCATAGCCAGGCTTGGAGTGCGAGGTTGTAAACTACTACCAGCAAAGTGTGGCAAGCACCGCGATATGCACTGCATACTTTGTTTTTTGTTCGACTCTGGATTTCCAGCGTGCCTGACGAGTTTCCACTGCGATCCATGAGCTTGTGCTGTTGCAGAGGTGACCACCGTTGACCTACCTAGTGGCCAACCTAGTGGCAGCTCACCAACGCCTTGACGCTGTGCTGCATCATACCCATACCAAAAACAAATACTTTGGGTAATGCATGGTCGGCTGGCTGGTAAAGACAGAGGAATTGCTACCCAGGGGCCATGGCCAGCCACCAGCCTGGCCTGGACTGAGTTGGGGCTTGCCATTATGGCTCTACACAAGGGGGACACACACACACTAAAACTGAGACACGGTTTGTTGTAACTGTTTCTGCACTCTGAACACTTGTTGGTGCTTTGGGTCAGTGCGGTCCCTCTGCAAGTCTTGCCATGATGCAAGGCACCAATGCTCGGGTTGCTGGCAGACTTCAAACACCATGAGGACGTCGTGCTCGGCTGTTCGCATGGTTTGGGCGGCCAAGGTTGCTCTCGAAGGGCTTTGGACGTTGTGTGGGAGTTGAGCTGTTGCTCATCGCAGTCAAACATAAGCGCTGCTTCGCTGCTCACGGCTGCTCCCATGGAAAGGCCTGTTATGGCCATGAATTAGCCGACCTGTACTCATTCTGAACCAGGTCGACACCTTCCGCTGCTCCTGGACCAAAAGCCTTCTGTTCTGCAGGTCTGCTCATCCTGATCCTGGCCTATGCTAAGGACAGCACAAAATGTCCGAATACGGAAGTTCAGATGATGAAAAAGAGATAGGGTGGCAGCTTGCTAGCTCATCAGGCAGAGACAGCCCAGGGGCAGGCGGGTCCAGCAGCTACCTGAAAACTGTTGTGCGTCAGCAGCAGGATGCAACCAAGACATGCAGGCTGCTGGCTCTCGAAGTCGGAAGTCTCAAGGCAGAGCTTGCACGCGAACAAAAGAAACGGGCCCAAGCTGTACACAGGGCGACGACAGCAGAGGCAACGCAGCAGCAAGCAGAGCAGCGGCTGCAAGAGCTGCAGTACAGCAACAACAAGCTGCAGCAAGAGGTGGATGCAGCACACAAGGCTTCTGAAGCCAACAGCAGACGCATGAACTCGCTTCGGTCGAGTCTAGCCGATGCAGAAGCAGAGGCGCAGGACATGAAGGCCCAAGGCCAACAACAGGTGAGGCTGCCTGCAGGAAGCACCGGCCTTGATGGGCCTCACAGATGGCACTGCCATGTTCCCTGTCGTGCTGTGTCGTGCTTTGCGTTTAGTTGTTGATGTGCAGAGACATCACCACCTGCTGCTCCATGATGAAACTGCTATGACTCGTTGTGTAGACAACAAACACAGCATTCAGTGCACAGCGCCATGCACTAGCATGCTGCTGGTTCGTCATGCATCCATTCACCGGGCAACAATACGATTGGCCTTGGTCACACAGCATCAGAACTGGTCACACAGCATGCATGTGCTGTCTCCTGCACCCACAAGTTGGACCGTGTGAACCCACAGCCCTAGCCCACAGGTCATGTCCCAAGCCTACCCCAGAACCACAACTCAGAGCACTACTGTCACTGTCCTGGGAAGCAGCAGCAACAGCGACACTCACATGCTGACCAACCCGCCCCTGCCTGATTTCTGTCTGCCAACTCAGATCCAAGAGCTGGCTTTGCTGGCCAGCACACTGCAGGCACTGGTCACTGCCTGCTGCTGCAACACACACTGCAGCAGCGGCAGCAGTGGAGGGGCCCACTTGGCCACACAGCTCACCCGAGGGCTGCTGGAGGCACTCATCCATCTAGACAGACAGCTGGCAGGCACACCTGCTTCTGGGACTGGGGCTGCAAGCAAACCAAGCAAGGCCTGCGCAGTGGATGTGGCCAGCCTCATTCAGCAAGCCAAGCAGTTTGTCAACCAGCAGCAACAGCAGGGATGGTCCTGCAGGCAGCCTCCAGGATCACCTGGAGCTGCTGCTGCTGCTGCTGCTAGCCCTACGGCTGAACACAGGCAACAGCAGCAGCAGCAGCAGCAGCAGCAGCTGGAGTCAGTCCGATTGCAGCACCTGGCAGAGCGCACTGCATGGGAGGGTGAACGGCTGCAGCTGCAGCAAGACAGGACTAAGCTACAGTTGCAGGTGAGTCCTGAGCAGTCCAGCAGAGCCGCGCGGCAGAGGCAGAGATAGGTGTGTTTCAAGTGCAGTAGCAGGCCACTCGCCCAAATGCCTTTTCCCTTGAGCTTTGAACATTCACGGGTCCTTAGGTCCTAGACTGATAGAGTGACAGTGATGTAGGTCTTCTGGTAGCAGCACCCAGGTGCCAACCTCAACCCTGCTGCCATGCGCTGCCCCTTCTGACACTGCAGCTGGCAACCATGCAGCAGCAGTGTACAGCGTCAGACAGCCAGCTGCAGCAGCTGCATGCAGAGGCCGCAGCAGTGTCGCAGCGGTTGACTGCATCACGTGCTGAGGTGGCGGAGCTGCGTGCTGCACTGGCACGCCAGCGCCTGCAGGGCAGCTGCAGCCCCACAGCACAGCCCTGGCAGCAGCAGCAGCAGCAGCAGCAGCATCGAGAGCTGGCTGAAGCACGCGCTGAGGTGGCTGAGTTGCGAGCGGCACTTGCAAAGCAGGAGGTGGTCAAACAGCTGCAGCAGCAGCAGCAGCAACGACAGTCAGCAGCAGAGTCGGCTGTGTGGCGTGTAGACGCCATGATGACCAGCAGGCTTGCAAACACAAGCTTGCGTCTTGATGGGCCACAGCATGTGGCTGGCGGTGCTGCTTTTGACGCTGCTGCTGCCGCCGCGGCAAGGGCTACTGTCACAGCCATGCGCTTTGGACAGGGTGGCAGCAACAGCAGCAGCAGTCGAGGTGGTGCAGGGGCTGGCGGCAGCCCACTGAGCTGCAAGCCAGCAGCAGCAGCAGGCACAGCCACAGCAGCGGCAGGATATGTCTACCGTCTGAGCCCTGCGCGGACGCGGTTTGAGCAGTCGCCGCGGGCTTGTGGCAAGCCAGCTAGTCAATTGGGCTGCAGTACAGCAGCAGGGGTTGAGCTGAGGGTCAGCGCTTCTGGCACTGGCAGCGCCAGGCGCTCCCTTGCTTTCCAAGCAGCTGCAGGTGTTGCAGGAGCTGGCGGGGAGGACAGCAGGCAGCCGTGCTCGCAGGCTTCTGCTGCATACACCAGCCCAAGAGGCCCTGCTGCAGCCAGCAGGGCAACAGCGGGAGCAGCAGCAGCAGCGGGTGAGGCTGACAGGTACAAGCAGCTGGTGCGGGAGGCAGATGCAGCGCTGCAGCAGCTCGCTGCATGTCGCCACAAGGCTGATAGCGCTGCGGCCCCTGCTGCTGCGGCTGCTGTGGCTTGGGGCCCCAACAGCAACAGGCCGCATCGACATGGGCAGAGTGCTGAGTGCTCCCCAGGGCAGTGCTATGGGCAGGGCCCTGCTGCATTCACAGCGTTGGGAGCCCCTTCAACCATGCTGAAAACACCAGCCATGCTGGCAGCACCAGCGTCCCACACAACCCACCAAGTGAGGCCCCACTCAGCCAGCCTGGCGTCCCCCCTCAAGTTACACAGGGGCATCAGCGAGGGCTATCAGTGCAGCAGCAACAGTGAGGGCGGGGTGTGCGGGGGCCACAGGGCTGCAACAGCAGGTGGCATGGTGGGGGTGGCACACCTGCGGGCCTCCTGCAGTCCCAGCTTCTCAAGGCAGCTCCTAGCAGGCTGCCAGCCTGGCAGTGGTTTGGGCGGGGACCGCGTTCCCTCCAAAACAGCTCTTGCTTGGAGCCCCTCCAGGCATCGACTGGGCAGTCCTGGGCAGGCGACAGCAGCAGCAGCACTGACGGTTGGGCTGCAGGGTGAGCTTCAGGCCCTGGACCAGGACATTGCAGCAGCAGAGGCGTCACTGCAGGCTGCTGTGATGCGCCTGGGCGCTGCAGCAGGGCCGCCCTGAGGGCAGGGCCTGGGGGTAGCCGCTACAAGCTAGTGGCTGTGTGGTGTGGTGTCCCAACACAGTGCGCAGGCTGTGACTGGCTGGCGCACATTTTGTGTGAGCTGCTGCAGCATCCGGCATTGAGTATGGCGACAAAATTGTTGCTGTTCTGGCGCTGCTGGGTTGTTCGTATGGGGAAATGCCTCGAAAGTGCTGCCTCAACTGCATGTGATCACGCTGTCATAAAGCAGAGCTGTGTTGGTAACTCGGTGACTTCGCTGCTTGTAATTGTGACGTTGTGTCGATGCAGTACATGGCAAAAGCGCTGCTAGCATGTATTTGTGTCTTGGTGTGTACTGCACCATCACACCTGCGCAGAGTTTGGCTTGCAGGCGATGATGGCATGTGTGGCCAGGTGTAACTCACAGACCGGACCGGCACTGCAGCACTGTGATGGCATGCTGAGTGTGAGAGCAGCAGGGATGCTTGCCAGGAAACTAGAATAGTCTTGAATATGATGCAGTAGCCTGGTGCAGACGCATGTGGATTGAGGACGTCCAGCATGTAGCACGAACACGAGTGCCTGCTTGGTGTGATGCAGTAAATGCATGACCCACGGCACAGAAGTGGCTTGCATACACTACAAAAGAACAACACACTTTTTCCGAAGGAAAGCAAACTCTTTGGCTTGGCACAGTGTACACAAGTACGGTTGAGAGAGCAGGCCCGTCAATGATTACGTGGTGCTTATACAATGCTGAGCTGCACCTCTGTCAAACATCAAATCATGATGTTGACCTTCAAATAATATCAAAAGGTCTCTCGCTCTGCGTACGAGCAAAAGCCACCAAGAGACCGGGACGAAAAGTGTCCCACAACTTGGGCAAGCTGGGACCTCGAGGTTGATACTAGTACTAACCGTACGTGTTTGGTGGGGTATGTGATACAAGTGTGCCAACACACGTTTTCCATATTCGAGAAGATGCTTATAAGCTGTTTTATTGGCCTGAAGTAGCTCAAGGTTCGCCGGGTCGTGACAGCAGACGGATAAGCCACAAGGCTGAGGCACTTCCGACTATGGGCAGGCACACAATTAACATACCATTCAAGGTTATCATGATATCCAGTGACACGATCGCACGCTAGCAACATCGAAAATTCTTCTCGGCGCCAAAACCAGTCCACAGCATCAACTACACATACTCACACGAACAAAGCGAACAGAAAATACATTAAATTTGTTTTTTTTATCACATCATGTGCGCTTTAGGCCTGCATCTCAGTCCCATGGGTCCAGCCCTGGCGGTGCTACTGCTCTTCCTTGTCGTTGTGTCGGCTCAGCAACAGAGACGGGTCACGCAGCTGCCACCAAACAATTTCTACGCCCCAGACGTTGATACGACATCACCTGTACCGCTGCCCAGGGTACCCCCCTCCCCCTACCATATGTCAGTAGATAACTGTCCTCAGCAGGACGGCATACCATATGCTGTAGGTGGTTTCCCTGGGACACCATTCCTACAAACCCCCTTCTCGACTATCTACCGGCAGCCACCTCACTTGCAGCCTACCACAGTGGTATGTAGGACAGGCGACCCAAGCCCTGCCCACTGCATGCGGGCCTATGACATGGAAATGACAGCCATCAAGCTGAGGCCATGGGATGCAACAATCCCAGCCTGCCGGGCGCTCCCTCCCACAGAATGCATGGCCTACAATGGAGTGGTCCCAGGGCCTACTATCACAGCAACAGTGTAAGAGACGAGCCTCGCCCGGGGGCTGCAATAATAACAGTAACAACAGCAGCTGGCTGCCAAATTCACTGACAGGCTCATGGTGGTGTCACCTGCAACTTCCGAAGACTGTGTGAGTCAGTACTACATGATGCGCTTCTACCAAGGTGCCGAGGTGTTCATCCTGGTGCCGAACATGCACAAATTCTATGCCAATCTGCGCAGCCACAGCACACAGATTGCAGCAAGCAGCACAAAGGTTCAGCTGCCCTGCTTGGCCTGCTGCTGCTGCTGCTGCTACAGGGGTCATGAGACGCTCATCCGCTTCACCAACAACATCAACAGCCCCGCCTTCCCTGGTGGACAGAGGCCCTGCGTCCTCACCAGGGGTGGCAGGCCCACAACCGTCCACATGCATGGCGCTGCTTCGCTGGCGCCCTTTGACGGGTGAGTGCCTGAACGCTGAGATGTTTACTTATGTAGTGCGCGCGCAGAGGAGTTCCCAAACAAGCGGCAGCACCGCAGCCGCCCGCAAGTGCATGTTCAAGGGCAGCTCACAAGCAGCTGACAATAGTTGGCACAGTGTGCATGCGACAGGCATGTCATGGTTGGGTTGAGCAGCAGGCGCTGTCAGCATCGTGCACGCAGCTGCTGTCAATGGCAGCTTGGTGCAGGTTCCAAGTACCATGAATGTGTCATACAGCCCTTGCAGCAGGAGGGCGGTGCTGCTGGGCTGTAGACAGAGCTGTGTTGCCATGCATGCAAGTGTGTTCCATGAAGTGGGTGCCTCCAAATGGGCAACCCTGGCATTGCATTCATCAAGCGTGAATCTGGCAGGCGAACCTGAACTAGTGGCTCAAGGGCAAGGCTGTGAGTCTCAGACTGTAGGCTACAGCCAGCTGTGCGTGGCCAGCACAGGCAATACTCTCCTCTGGATATGCGTCCACACAGTGGTGTGCTTGCCTGTGTCCTGACTGCTGCAGGTGGGCCGAGGACAACATCTGTGGAGGTATGCTGACCAGCAGCAATTCAGCAGACCCTGCACACAACATTGGCAACATGCCCATTGCTTTGGCCAACAGGATGGACAGCATTCCATCTGCATGCATGCGTTTCAGGACAGGGCAGGAGGCGGTTGCAGCTGCAGTAGGGTCACTGCTCCGCCTGCTGCTGCCTGTGCGGGTCAGTGAATAGGCTGCTGGGGTCAGGGAGCGCAAGTGACCCTCTAAGAGGCAAGCTGAGAGTGTGCCTATGCGTCAGCTGCTTGTGTGCCACTGCACTGAGTTAGCTCCCATGTGTTGGAACCCCTCTTGCACAGGCGAGACCAAGGAGTACATCTACCCCAACCAACGTGCGTCCACGTCATGGTATCATGACCATGCCCTGCACATTACACTGGAGAACGCATACCATGGGCTGGCAGGCATGTACATCATGAGCGACAAGATCAAGAACGGCGGCTGCGGGGAGCCTTATAACCTGGAGGTGAGAGGGGGATTTCACTGGGCCTGTGTTTGGTGTGTGGTGTGGACTTCACAAGCGGCGTTGTGGCCTGGTGAGCTTGCCGTGTGATGACTAGGCCGGCTGGGAGCACTGCACGAGTATCGTGACTGAACATCTCAGTCATATTAGAGCATCCCAAGTCCTCAATAAGATCCATTTATCACATGCAGTGAAGGTCATCGTTGCCAGCGTCGGCGCCGATGGCAACCGCCGACGGCGACCGTGTCGAGTGTGAGGCCAGAGCGGACCATTACGGTGCGCTTATCGTCAACATATGCTTTGCTTTTCGTATCCCTTTCTCTGAGAGTTGGCGCTCCGACGGTCATCACTGGCTGGATGCGAGGGCGAGGCTATCCCGATCGGGGCTTCTTGTCAGTCGCTGTGCTGCTGATGCGCCATTCCGCTTTGCAGGACATTGAGGAGCGTGTGATGATCATCCGCGACCAGGTGCTGACCCGCACATGCCAGCTATACTACGACTACTTCGGTCCTCACAACAGGGACCTGTACGGTGAGTATGGCGTGAGGTTTGGTACAACTTGTTGAATGCTTATATAGGTCCCTGGCAATACGCCAACAACAGTGCAGTGACTCTGCACTACATGAGCCCCACAAGCAGCCACTGGCTGTGCATGACTGATGCATGACAGCTAGTACTGGACAAGTCAAATTGAACATCACTTACCCATCCCACGAGCACTCCCATTATGAACCGGGAAGCACGTGCTGCTGCAGCAGTGGACCTCTGACCGTTGCACCATGTGCCATGCCATGCCGTGCCGTCCGATGTGACTGTGCAGGTGACATCAACACTGTCAACGGCGTGCCTTGGCCTGAGATGCCCCTTGAGCCCAAGTGGTACCGCTTCAGGTTCCTCAACACTGCCGTTGCCAGGCCATTCTTGATCAAGTTCAAGAGCGACTTTGGCCGCGACATAGGCCCAGACATCTGCAGGGTGATTGCAACAGAGGGGGGCTACAGAGGCGACGCCATCACCTTCCCTAGGGAGGGCCTGCAGATCGGCGTTGCTGAGCGCTACGAGGTGGTATGTGATTTCACAACCTTTGCTGGAAGGCAGTTGTACCTCTGGTGAGGAAGTGCTTGGTCGCCTCATGAACATCTGCACCCCTCAACCTGGCAGGGTTTAGGGCAGAGGGATGCGCCCACCCCCATATGTTTATCTCGCCTCAGCCCTGTGCCCCCGTGCCGCACGGCACGGCGGCCCCCCTTCTCCCGAACTGCCACCCTGCCACAAACGTTTGTGGAGGGGGTTAACCCCCTCCACGAACATATGCACCTCGGTTTGTGACCAAGGCCAGACGGTGACACCCGCCTTAGAGGCACAGTGTGCAATGACAAAGAGCAGCTGCAGTTTTCCTCAGGACAACACGTCGATATGCTGACGCTTCAGCCCCGCTCACAGAAACACAGGCGCCATCTCCTACTGCAACACTTGCCACAACCTAGCAGCATCATGGCCCCTCTGCCTGCCGGGTGGCTGGGACCGCCTGGTGCCCGACCTCACGATTCTGTTGCACACTGCAGGAACGGCAACAACGACAAGATGTTCAAGGACGTGCCATACTTCTGCTACAGCCACCTACTGGCTCTCATCACTGTGGCACCCGTGACAGTTGGCCCAGCCCCCATGTTTGACCCGCTGCTGGCACCAGCCCACCCCCTGTACCTAGAGAGGGTCCTGACCCCTGCAGATGTGGCACAGGCCCGGCAACTGATCGCACTGGTATGTTTGGGTATGGCTCAAGCTACTGCCCCGCTGGAATGTGGTCCACATCGGATGCAACATAGCTTGGCGTGGCAGCAGATGATGCCACCTTGCAGGGCAAGGCAATGCAATCCGATGGCATTTCCTTGCCCCGTAAGATGAGACACCTGCTGCCACGCCAATGATTTTTGGGGTGCATGGTGCATGCAGAGGTGCTTGAAATGCTCTGCGCTGCTGACAGGCAGCTCAGCAATGTCGTGTCTCAGAGGGAGCCCCCCATCCCAGTGACAGGCTGCGGCATGATGCCGCCTTTATGCTTCCTGAATGAAGCGCTGCCCCCGACTGACCACATGCATGCATGCATGACGTTTGACAGGACCAACCCACCAGGCAGTTTGTGTTTGACAGGAGGCGGGGCGAGTGGGTCATCAACGGTGAGAGACTGCACTGCACATGGCCGCCAGTGTGTGAGCATGCACTGGTCCATGTTGCCAACTTGGTGTGCAGCTGTTTCTGCCAACTTTGACCAACTTGGTGTTGAACAACAGATCGAATCTAGGGCAGTTAGAGGATGGCCATGGCAAACCGACAGCGATGGGCGTAAGGCGCTTGGGACTCACCCCCTTACACATGAGTACGGTGTTTTTGGCATCGTGCTCACTACATCCTGTGTTGCTCACCCGCATGTGCAGGCGAGACATGGGACACCGCAACAATTGCAGGTGAGGCTGCAGGCTTGCAGGAATGCTCAGGTGTTGGCAGCACAGCGCAGTACGACAGTACAACACAACGCACTACTTCCCAAAGAGGGGCAGCACAGCACAACATAGGACAGCGCGCTTTCTGTGCATGTAACACAATGCACTGTGCCTTGAAAAGTGAGCTTAGCACACTGCATCACAGTGGCTGCAACTTGCACTATGCAGCATAGCACAGCCGGCATGCGTGTGGGAGCTGCATGTGGGAGCTGCAGCACGTTCAACTGCGGCAGTCGTTGTTACGTCACCACTTGGGAATGCGGGTGTGCCCCCACGTGGTTGCATGTGCGTGCCTGAAAGTAACACACGGTGGTGCGGCAAGAACTATATCACTGCCAGGCTGTCCAACACTGTCCGTGATGCTTTCTGTTCGCCGCAGCGTCTGATGTTGGCCAGAACACTTGGGAGCTGTGGAGGATACGGACAGGCGGCGGGTGGTGAGCGTTCTTACTGCAGTGAGGCTTGCATGACATGAGTCATCAGGCCGCCGAGTGTGGCAGTTGTTTCCATGACACGCTGATGACTAACCTGGACACCACGCTGCAGCTGCCAGTGGCAACGACCACCGTGACGCACTGAGTCTTTTACTACCAGTAGTCTTTCTGGGCTTGCAGCATGACCATCACTCAGAGGCTCAACATCAGACTGAGGCCCTCCTTGACGGTCAAGGAGCATGCAGGCTGGCTAGGCTGCTGTGATATGATCATAATCGAGCCATTGCCCATTGCCATGCTGACGCCCCGGGGCGTCAGGGCCCTGATGTGCATCAAGCATTTGGCTGCACTGCCGCTGCAGGTTCCATCCTATCCACATGCACCTCGTGGACTTTTTCATTCTGCAGCGCGGCAACGTGGCAGGCAATGACGGCCTGTTTGCGTTTGAGCGCAACGCTGCCAAGGACATCATCTTCCTGGGGCCCTCTCAGGAGGTCTGGGTCATCGCAAGGTGCGTGATAAGCAGATGTGGCTGACAGCCTGAGGGACCCGCTCAGTGCCAAGCTCGGAGCCTGCTTACAACTGACAGTACTGGCAGTACACACATGTGTACACTGTGACTCAGTGTGTGCCACTTAGTGGCAGTTTGATGCTCTCACTCAGTAGCTGTCCGACAGTAACGATGTTTCCGATGCGGAATTCAGTGTGTAATCATTTAGTCAGCGGCTGTGGCTAACAGGGACCCCTTTAGTGCCAAGCTCAGAGCTTCCTTGTCACTGCCAGCACACACACCTCAAACTCAGTGTGGTGAGGCTAGGGCTTCTTCCTGTGAGGGATGCCGCATCAATATCCCGACATCTTCCAACAGTTCAACTGACGTAAGTGACGTGATTCATGCTGCCATGCGCAGGTTTGGGCCGCACAGGGGGAGCTACATGTTCCACTGCCACAAC
>QAXK01004277.1:0-14822 GCA_004335735.1 Chlorella sp. KRBP | reverse complement strand
GGTGATGATGATGATGAGGGTGATGGTATGCATACGGGTGATGCTTCCAGCAGCAGCAGCAGCAGTCATGGTGACAACCAAGGCTTACTGGGTGGGCTGCCTAGTGTGTTGCAGACCTTCATGGATGGTGTCTGTGTGTATGGGTGTGAGCATATCACACAATTGTGAGCAGATCACACAAGTGTGAGTGCAACAGCGTGTAAATGGCTTCCCATGTCCCAGGAAGGCTGATTTGGCAGTTACACCAAGCAGCAACAGGAGTGTACAGACATCAGGTAATTGAAAAATTGAAGCGGCATGTAGATGGCTGCTTGGTTCCCAAAAAGGCAGTGTTGGCAATGCAAAAAGTTGCAACAGCAGGCAGGTGCCTCTGCCTGCCCCTGCCTTTGCACCTGCAACAGCTGCAGGTCTCGACAGCCGGCCTTGACAAGCCACTTGCATTGCCAATGCTTCCTGCAATCAGGCAGGTCCAAGCACAAGGCATAGAGCCGTAATGTACACAGCCCCTGCTGTCACAACAGGTCTTGGCAGCCAGCTTTCACTAGCAACTTGCATTGCTGAGGCATCCTGCCACTTGCCCCAGTTGGGAAAATCAAAAAAACAAGCCATTGTGTGGCATGAACACCCTGAAAGAGCATTTTAGCAGATCCTGCTGTCACAACAGGTCTTGGCAGCCGGCTTTCACAAGCCACTCGCAGTGCCGGGGCGTCCTTCCACCACGCAGCTTCAGGAAGAATCCATTGCGCCATGCAAACTCCCTTCGAGCCATGTCCCTGCTGGGCACAGCAGCAGCAATGGCCAGCGAGTAGGACAGCAAGGCCTCCAGGACTGCTGCACGGTCCAGCTGGTGTGGCAGCTGCTGACTGCTGGTGCTGCTGCTGCTGCTGGTTTTGTTGCTGGTGGTTTTGTTACGTGGTGGTGGTTTTGTTACTTGCACTGATTGACGGCCCGAATTAGCATCATGCTGCTGCTGCTGCTGTGTGCTGTCAGCATGCACCGTGCTGGATACCAGAATCAGAAAGGAGCTACTGTGAGCATTCTGGTGCAACAACACGCACTTTGGGTTGTTGTCGATGTCGGCAGGTCGCTTCAGAGGGTCGTTTCAGAGGCTTTTGGCAGTGCTGAGATACAGCCTGTGACTGAGTACCAGTACTGACACCGCAGCACACTTTTAACGCTGTGATGCAGCTTCATCAGGCAAATATGGTCTTTCTTTTCAACGCATCTTGTGGTGCATTTTCCAGAGAGGAACGGCAGGACAAGGAGCGGCAACACGTGTACTTCGTCCTGCGTCACATTTTTAGGCGCCTTGTGGACAGATTGAACGTCCAACTTTCCAAGAAAGCATTAAAGCCGTCTGTAGTACTGTCAGCACGAGTCCTCTGTTTTTGATCAGCAATCTGCACTGCACTGCTGAGCTGTATGTGAACATCTGATTTAGTGCAGACCCTGCATGCGCTAGTGCCATATACAATGAGATCCATGCGTTTGGGGCCGTGTCTTCACTTAGAGTGTAATGATATATTGCTTTGAATTCATGTCGCTAGTAGTGGCACCAGTGGCCACTGCCATGGCAGTACTGCCGGTATGTCTACAGCTGCCACCAGGTGCACCACCACTGTAGTGGCACCACCAGTTTCTGGCAGACAACAACGCTGCGTTAACGCATGCAAGAGCCATTCTTGGCTGAGCTGTTTACTGATGAGACGTTAACAATGAGATGAGAGTATCAACAATTAGTAATATCAACATCGTAGTGCTCACGCGTGTGCATGTTACACGCCCCGACCCTGGTCTACATCAACAAACCTGCGACAGCCTGTGAATCGCCCCCCAGCTGGCGCTCACAGCACAGAAGTCTCAGACTCACGCTATGACTGAGCATCCACGTATCGGATTGACCCCCTTCACGTCAACGCACACACGTGTGGAACCCCCCTGTTAAACATTCAGGAGATGCCCTTGTCTTGATCCACGTGAGTGTTGCTGTTGTCACAGCCCTACAGCCCTGACTCAACCAGGGCCTGGTGATCACGATAAACAATCTGATGGCCTCTGGTCAAGCACTAGTCAAGCACCAGTCAAACATTAGTCAAACCAGTGTGTGACAGCCTGACCATGTCGTCACCAGTGGCTGTCCAGAGTCAAAAGTCAAGTCACACACAGGGCATTTCAGGACGGACAGATACCATATTGCAAAGTGCCCCTTTGCAACACACCCGCTTCACAAGTTGGTGTGTCTGCTTACTGACTGGACTGGGCCAGACCACTGGTGGGCTGCCGCAGGCTAGGAAGCCTCTCCAGTGGAGGCTTCCACCGTGCGCCACAACACTCTCACATGAAAAGCACAACACGTTCAGCAGCAGGCCTTACATCAGCAGGCTCACTGCTCGCCCCAAGACATTACCTATCACTTCCCCTACAGCATGGCACTGGGTGCACCATATACTGTAGTGCAGGAGGCCCTCCTGAGTCCCAGACATCAGCATGAGGTCAGTGATAAGCTTGGGTTGTCTGGGGGACTGGCAGTGACATCATACTCGGGTCACTGCAGACCCCGTACTGACAACTGGATACAAATGAATGACCGGTCTGTCCGGTTCATTCATGTATATGCAGACCCCGTACTGTGGCTACGGTAGATGCACTAATGATGTAGCTACGGTAGATGCACTAATCAACAGGCACTAATCAACAATCAACTAATCAACCAATCAACAGGCAGCCTACATGGTGACATGGCATCACTGCACCATGCACTCAACCACGGCTGTTGCCCACCAGCACCTCCTGGAAGTATAGGCCATTGCCTGCAGTCACACCCGCACCACTTGCGTCTCTCAAACGGAACTGGAGGGAGTTGACCGCCTGCTGCCTACTAGGAAGACCACCTACATCAACCCCGGTGTAGTACAGGGCCTCCCAGGTGGTCCCTGTGTACGTGAGAGCGCCATCCACATACACCTTCACGATGTCATTGCCTTTCACAATGTTGCCGTTGATGATGATGCCGGGCACAAAGGTTATCTCCGTCTCCAGGGTGTGCACAGCTCCATAGCTGAGCGTGGCGATTGTGGTCTGAGGGTACGAGGATGTACCGGGTGGAATTGTCACGTCCACCTCGGCCTCATAGGCGATCACATCCAAGCTAGCACCGTTGTCAACGATACGTAGGTTGGTCATGCGCCATGCCGTCTGCCGGGCGGCTGCAGCCATATTGATCTGCAGGCCATTTTGTGGGCCATTCACGGCAGACTGGAACTGCACGCGCCAATAGAACGTGTTGGTAGTAGCGAAGAGAGTTGGTTGGGGTGGGGTTTTGTTGTCCCACAGGTTGCTGTTGGGCTCTCCCGCAACCTGGCAGGACGAGTAGCTTGTGGGCTGGTTGGAGAAACCTCCGTCGGCAACTACATTGGACAGTTGCCAAATCTTCCTGCCTGCAACAAGCTTGATTGTCTGGTCCCAAGGCGAAGGTGGAGATGCCGTCCAGCCCCGCTGGCCATCAATGGTTCCAGTAATGTACAGGGTGCCGGCGTTGAACTCTGCAGGCTGGCAGCAGCCCTGGACTTGCCACCCAGCAGCGAGGCAAGTTGCTGACACACCCACTGCTGTACGACCACCAGCGCAGGTTGCCGTTGCAGCAGGACATACCTGTGATGGAACACAACAACCAGCAACGACATGCTTCTCAGCAACTGGTTCTACCCTCAGGTTGCCTGGTTGTGTAGTGCGATACCCCGGCAGCATGTGCTCAGTTGTGACCAGGCCTAGTTATGCCTTTACTCAACGTGACACCTGTGGGGTTGATGGTGATGACAGCCAGTTTCACAAGCCAGGCTGGCAGCCGGATTACTCATTTGCAAAGTTCAGACTGTTGCAGTGCAACAAGTCACGTCACAACAGCATGAGTTGCCTGCATGAGCTTCTGCCACAGGTTTGACATGAATGAATGTGTGCAACTTCTGAACAGCCTCTATCACTGCAGCCCACTATCAGCCCGGACGAACCATTTGTGTTTGTGTTGGCAACCACGCTGCATGCAAAGGCTGCCTGGCAAGGTACCAACACCCAGCAGCCTGAAGGAGCAATCACTGCCGATGGGGTGCCATGACTCACCTGCCCAAGGGCTCCTGGCACTTGGCAGCCAGTGAATGCAGCGATGTTTGAGGCTGGGGGCGACACGGGAGCCGCAAGACACCCACTGGGTGCGCAGCCATTGGTTACGGTCCATCCTGTAGCTGTACAGGTGGCCAGGGCAGTTGTGATAGCACCGCCAGGCTGGCAGTAGGCTGCGCCGGTGCAGGTGCTGCCAGTTTGTGCTGTCACAACGCATTGCCGGGCCCATGCATATGCAGCGCCAGGTGAAGCACACACCGGGGCGAAGATTTGAAGAGCCTGCTTCTTGCTGGGCATGCCGTAGGCCTCCTTGTAGTCACCATCACCACCACTGTAGAAACCCTCAATGCTGCCTTGTTCATTGAGTGAGTAGCTGCGGGTGTTGCACTGTGGGGGGTAGGCAGAGTCAAAGCTTTGACAAGAGGGGGGCAGCTTACCCGCACAGCTCCTGCAGAGTGCACAGTTGTTGAGCACAAGTGCGCGTGCTGATTAGCAGGCAATTGAGTGAAATGAAGATCATTCATGGATTGACATCGAACTGAATCAAGCTGGATGTTGTATGCTTCCAATTGGTGCGAGTACAGCACTGTCACAACACGGTGTTGACACATGTGCAGCCCGGTGGCACTGTGATGCACGCAACATGATTGCAAAGGCTCAACAGTGTGTAGCCATCCCTGCGCATGCACAGGTAGCATCAACTGGAATTGAATGAATAGTGAGCAGAGCGATGCCGAAAGCAGGCCATCACTACGGCATGCCGCATGAGTGTACCCCCTCCCCCATCTTTCCGCCCCTGCGCCCCAGCCTCGGCGAGCAGTTGTGTGAAGAAGCAGTGATCGGGTTGCGTACGTGGGGGGTGTCAAAAGGTAGTTCTCTCCATTCCAGGTTCTGAAGTCTTCGTACTCATCAAGGTGGTCCCGGCCTGCATGGTGTGTGCAGTGCACACATACAGGGGGGCACAATATGCATATGGTATCATATGATCATCATATGATCATCAATGTTATGATCAGTGACTGATGTGATATAAGCACATCATGATATGTTGTCGTGTTGTCATGTCAGTGGCCCACTGAGTCCTCCTGATGCCGTGTCTTTGCCTGTGGGGATGCTTCTTGGACGGACAGTGCAGGGAGCTGGGCGAATTTGTTGCGCTAACCTTGACACGGGCTGTGCCACAACATCTGAGGGTGCATGGAACTTGTATTTGAGCCAACTGACCCTTGCGTCGGGCACTTTGGCCTGCCACAGGAAGAGCTAGGTTGTACATTGTTCCAGACATGATGCTGCTCTGCAACTGCTACAAATTGGGCCGCACAGTCTCAGACCCTTGAGCAGACTGGGCCAGAACCATTGACGGCGACATCAACTGCCTCACCATTGTAGTGATGGTCGCGTGGGGAGTGGTACTTGTTGTTTCTGCCCTCTCTGGGCTCTTCATACTCGCCTGCGGCAGCCAGGCACAACCTGTTCAGCACCCGGCATAGTGCCCACTACCTGAGGTAAATGGGACCTTGACAATGCGGGTAATTCAGACATCAGTGGTGGTTCTGCCCTGTAGGGCACCAAAGCAGGATTGTTTTGGGCCAGGGCTAGCTTCAATGCTGTCATCAAAACCAGAGTTCTTGATGCGTCAGACTAATAAAACATGTGGCACATGCTTTTGTGACCACCATGAAGTCATGATGTCACCTTGTCACCATGCATTCTCGCAAGTCAGCACATGTTGCCAACTGCCACAGTCCCTAGTGAAGCTTGCAAGCCTTGGAATCTATGCAGCCATTTCAGGACTCGCCTGTCATACTCGGGCTGTCATATCTGTCATACTCCCTCCGTCCATAGCTGCCTTTGAGCTCGCCCAAACCCTGCCCATACCCTGCAGTGCCAGCCTGCGCAACTGGATCCTGCACAAGCAACAGAACACCACCTTTGCAGAGGTCAACCTGCAACTGCTGAGAGGCACAAGCTCCCAAGCATGTGATGGTTTCAGGTGAAGAGTGCTACATTCAAAGCTCTTGCAAGATATGTAAGGGGCGTGACTGCAGTGCATTTGCGAATGGTTGCAACCAGTTGCAATATTGCAATTATAGTGTTAACCAACCGCAGGAGCTGGTGAGCTGGCAGGTGTGCGCTTGCAGCCACAATAAGCAGGAACCGTTCACAATGAACATTCTTAAGGTTCTGCAATGGCTTATCTTGCCGTGATCGATCGGGTTGCACTCACCGTAGTTGCCTGGGCCAGCTGCAGCAGGACAAACAAGACAAACAGGCGCTCAGCAGCAAACTGGTCAGCACTGCACGTCAAGATGTTTGCTACAGCCAATACGCTGACATATGCCTTGTTTGATCGCTGCTAGCCACCGTGCATGTCCAGCGACACTGTAGCTGCAAGCACTGCGCACTGGTACATGCACAGGGTTGCCAAAGCTTTACAGAGATGTAACACAAAGCAAAACACAGAAAGCTTACCACATGCAGAACTGTGAAGCAAAGCAGGCCCAGCAGAGCAGTTACATGCACACTATACTTCATGTGAGCTGTTGCAATGTATTTGAAAGGGTAAACAAATACTACGCATCAGCAGCCTGACTAACATGTTCAAGAGTTCAAGAGTTGGGGGACCAATCGGATGACCCTGGGGCCAGCTCAACAGCCAAACCGTGACAGTTGCGAGCTGATTTTCAAAAAGAGACAATAATAGAAGCCATATGCATACGACCATTGTCATATCAAAAACGTATCCTCACTATTGAATGGTTGGGCTTCATATAGCCGTGCAGCTGTCAACACGGAACTTTGTTGAAATTGGCTCGCGCAGCCTGTGATGAACCGTTACACACATGTGACATAACCCTTGTGGCATCATGTATCTAGGCTTGTAGCCGGCTAGGTTCGACCCTGCTGATCATCCCGCAGACACGTTTGTTGTGATCAGCTGGTCCAGCCATGCAGCTGCTGCAAGCCCAGTTGCCTGGATACGTCTGCTAGCATGTGCTAGAGGAACGGAAATCATTCGAGGAGATGAAGTGATGGATGCAGCACCTGATCCAGTCGGGCACTGGATGTACGCCAGGTCTTGGTGTGCACTGTACCACAACTGCAGCTGGCTACGTGCATACAGTACTACAGCTATATTACAACTGCAGCTGACATATACACTGCATATCCCACAGTCCAGCCCGAGGCGTGCAATAGGAAAGACATACTTTGTACTCTTAGTACATACATGCATGGCTGTACAGCCAGACACAAGCAATTTCTATGCCAACACCCCGTGTTCAGGCAAGTTCTGGCTCAGGTCACAACCTGGCAGTCACTGCTACTGTGACTGTATGCCTGTAGGGCTGCAGGGCCCACAGCTGAGAGCCTGCAGCGTCAGGAAGGTCCAGCTGGCTCAACTGCTGCTGCTGCCACACTCCTTGTGAGCCTCCCTGGCCGGACCACTGCTGCTGCTGTGCTTCCTTTTGTATCTTTTTGTCAGACCGCAGCTGCTGCTGCTGCTGCTGCTGAGCCCAGTTCCACACAGGCCTCAGCTCTGGCGCTGCTATGGAGAAGTTGAGGTGAGGCAGTGTCTGCCCCTTCACATGCCGTGCATTGCTGGTCACCAGCCCCACCAGGTGCCCAGCAGCATCCACCAAGGCACCCCCACTGGCACCAGAGTGCACTGCTGCTGTGCTGATGACCATTGACGGCTTCCATTGCTGCTGCTGCTGCTGCTGCTGCTGAGGGCCAGCTTTACTGCTGCTGCTGTTGCTGTTGTGGCCTTCACTGCTTGTGACGCTTCTGTTGGCTGCACCAGCACTGCTGCTGCTGTTTGATGGTAGCTCACACACCCTTGCCACACACCCAGAGGTAACAGCTGGGCTAAACCCCATCCTGGGACCAAACAACCCGTGACCAATGACGTACACGTCATCCCCAGGAGTGACGTCACACTGCTGTGGCACAAGCTGTAGCGCCTGCAGCAGGCGGCGATCGACCCCTGACCTGGCCATGCCCTCTGGTTGTACCTGCAGTACTGCCAGGTCGAGGTACCCACTGAAGCAGTACAATACCTTGGCTGGAAGCCAGACACTCCTGCTGTCATTGCTGCTGCTGCCGCTGGTGGGCGAAGTTGCAGGCACAGTCAACCTCACGCTGATGTGGGGCTCAGAGTCCCTGTGACGCTGGTGTAGTATTGGGTATAGCTGTGAGTGCGAATCAGCACCATGCTGCCGCTGCTGCTGACGGGCTGATGAAGCAGCAGCAGCGGCACGCTGCCGGCAGCTGCCGCTCTTCCTCAACAGGTGTGCAACAGTGAGCACCAGGCCTGACTGTGAGATGAGGACCCCACTGGCCCATGAGCAGCCAGTCCGCACCATGACAACACCCCTTGCTGTTGCTGCTGCTGTCGGCAGAGGCCCATGGTGCTGTCCTCGGCTTAGACTGCTGATGGCGTTGCTGGTGTTGCCTGCAAGCAGCGCAGCAGCTGTGTCTGCTGGCCACAGAGAAGGGTGATGTCTCTGCTGGACCTCCTGCTGCTGTTGTAGCGGCCAGTGGCATGTATCCTGACCAGATGCAAGCTGCCGCTGCAGAGTGCGCCTGCTGTCAACAGGGGTAGGTTGGTAGCAGCTGCTGCTGCTGCTGCTACCGCCGCTGCTGTCATTGTCGCCGCTGCTGCCACTGATGCGGCTGCCCTTGCTGCTGCAGCTGCCCGTATGCAGCATCCTGCAGCAACACCCGGCAGACAGCAGCTGTGCCGCACAATGTTGTATTTGCTGCATGTCACCAGGTATTGCATCCGCTGCTGCTGCTGCTGCTGCCACTGCTGCTGCAAGGTGGGGTGTGCTGATTGCCAACAGCAGCTCTGCCTGTTTGCTGCTGTTGCAAAGAGGCAGGGACAGGGCACCCAGGAGTAACCCACAGGACCTGTTTGCAGCAGAAAACACAAAGACACACTGTTCATGATCAACACGTAGCCACCCATTGCCAATGATTTACCACCACAACAAAAGCAAATACTGGTTTACTTGCAGACTCGATCCTATCAAGAGAACACTAAATCTCCATAGGGCACGGCTGCATGTTGCGCACCCTCAATAATGCTTCTGCTGCTGCCGGGCGCCTGCCTTTGGACCTACCTGCAGCGAACCGCACCACCCTCCATTCCAGGTAGGCATCTTGCATCCACCATGAACAGGGGCGGCAAGAATGCAGCAGCCGTCATAGCCGCTGCTGCTGCTGCCGCTGCAGGTCCTGACGCTTGTGCACCTGCTGCTGCTCCTGCTGCTCCTGCTGGTGTCCTAACACCAGCTGCAGCTGGAGATGTTGTGTGGTGTGGAGTTGATGCATGGCTGTATGGGAGCACAAGCGAGATGCAGCCTGTGACGGTTGCACCAAAGAACTGCTGCTCTGCCAAGCAACCAAAGGGAGAGCCTGTCACAGTAATCGGCTGGCCCTGGCTCACCGCGCTGCGTTGCATGCTGCTGCTGCAGTCACTGCTGCTGCTGCTGTTTGCTGTGTCACAGTCTCTGTGGCAGTGCCTACTACCGTTTGGCTGAGTTTGCAGTACAAGCTGCCGGCGTGGCCCTCCTGCTGCGCCTGCGCCTGCAGCTGTTGCGTGTAGCAAGTGAGTGACGTCAACTTGCAGCAGCGCTGTGTGGCCGATCATGCCTGGCGTTGCTGCTGCTGACGGCTGTTCATCTGCAAGGCTCCACCCCAACTTCCACGCACCAGGCGAGGCATCGTTCACTGACAGCAGCAGCTGCTCTGCTGCTGCTTGCACAGTTGGGAGCTGGCAGAGTGCTACAAGCTTGGCAGGCACACGCAGTAAGGTAGGGACCCATGTGCTGTTTGCAGTGCTGCCGCTGCTGGCAGTGCTGCTGCTGTACAGTTGCTGGGTGAGCTCAGAGATGCTGACAAGGATGCTGATGTCAACTGAAGGCGGCAGATAATTGACTGTTATGGTGGAGAGGTTGTGACGACGCGAAGCTTGTATGAAAGGGTAGAGGCAGGTCACGGGTGCTAGTACAACTGCAGCAGCAGCTGGTCCTGCTGAGTTGCTGACTGTCCTGCATGCTGAGGGACAGGCAGGCTTGAACGATGACAGAATAAGTATGGCACTGCTTGAGAGCGTCGTGCGGCCGTTACGTGAGACGTGGAATGCGTTGTACTTGGTCTTTGCACCTTTGCTGTCTGGTCCTGTCACTTGAAACTGGCAATGAAGCATTGTTGCACCCTCACATGCCACAATGCAGACTTAATTAGCAGAACTAAGTCAATGTGTTCATGAGCTGCAAACAACGAAAAAGGTGCCTTCTAGCCCTCATGGAGCGATGCTGACGTGGTCATGTTCGTTGGCAACTGATGCCTCATTAGCAACCACTCGTTCCTAATGCCCGTAACGCGTGAGCTTCAGCAATAGAGCAGCATCCTCACCCAGAGCACTGTGTCGAGGAAACGCGAGTGCACTTCGGGGCCAAGATACAGTGCAGATCATGAGCACTGTCATGCTGATAAACAGTCACGGTGTCCAGCCCACTGGGCCCAAAAGCTGCCAAGGAATAAACACAAGCTGCACGAAGTTACCGCATTGTGTTTGGTCTGCCTCTTGTGCAAGCAGGCTTGAAGCAGCACTCCTTGTGCAGGCTTGTGCACTGTCCTGGGGTCCTGAGCAGCCTGCACGTCATGCATCAGTCGCTGCCAGAGCCATCCCTGAGTTCAATGCATATGTGGAACAGATGCCGCTGCCCATCAACCTTGGACAGATCTGCCTTGACCCTCTCAGTGCAGTTTCGTCACCCCTACACCATCCCCAACAGAGGCCGCCCTTCATCACCCCTGCTGTTTCAGTTCCTCCTGTATCTCAGCCATCGCCTTGTGAGCCATCAAAGTGACGTATGCACCACATGCTGGAGAGTTGCAGGCTGGTGGGCCCCATATGTCTTCAACACACGGCTGGGCCTTGTGGAGGTAGCTCATGGCATGCAGGTACAGCGTTGTCGCGCGCTGCTCAATGCCGTGCTGGTCCTGGCAGCTCACACACAGCCAAGATTTGGCCTGCGAAGCACAACAGGCAGTGCCGTGCAGTGCCGTGCAGTGCAGCAGCAGTGTTCTGCAGTGCAGCAGCAACTGGTGATGCAGAGTACATGTGTTTGCTTTTGAGCTTACTGCTGCAGGTGTTGCATCACCACCCTCGTCCAAGAACACAGCCGGCTGCATGCAAGCACAACATGCGTCCATGACTGCGTCTCACTGAGAGCCTTATCAGGCAGTTGGCCTAGACCTGCGTTGCTAAGCCCCCCAAGAAGAGCCCCCCGTGCTCAGAGGTCAACACCAAGTGTGTGGTGTAGTGTGCTTACCTGCAGCATCTCATCGTGGTGGGGCAGCGTCACCTCCCGCATGATCTGGGTGGCTTCTGCCTGATCATGCTCAGCCTGAGTAAGCCTCCTGCTGTCAATCTGGTGCTCAAAGCGGAAGCTCTGCTCTTCTCACCCCGTTTCATCCCGCACAACAGCACGATACACCACTGTCAGCATAATGCTCGCGCCTGCTGCCTGGAGCTGCTGCTCCTGTTGCTGCTGCTCCAGGAGCTGCTTCAGGCGGACGCGCATGGCCTCCAGCGTGGCGTTGTCCCTGTGTGATGCAGTAGCAGCGCCGCATGAAAACCACATGATTGAACCAGACAGGAGCTTTGGTCGGGTTCGGCTGAGGGTGTAGAGTGTGGCTGGAGAAGTTTGCTGAACTGGCTGCTGGTGTTTTTTTGCACGTCCGGTCACTGCTGGAGGTTGTTCAAACACCATCAGCACGGGCTGGAATCGCGAGTGCCTGCCAGCACCGGTACAAGCACTGGCCGCCTTGGGGCAGTGCCGCTCCGTTGACTTGCAGGCAAGACAACCAGCAATCGCTGGTACTTGCAGGTAGAGGAGTGTTCGCACCAAGCTCACCATTTGCACCGAGCTCGACCCAAAGCCTTGAACCCCAAACAAGCTACATGACCATCAGTCACAGGCCCGCACACCTGTGGACATGCAGGCCCGCCCCACAGGCTGCTAGTGCCCCTGCATAGTCACCAAGCTCCTGCCGTGCCAGGGTCTTGAAGTAGTAAAAACCTTTGAGCCAGGTCCCATCCAAAGAAATGACAGCATCTGCCGCCTCAGTTGCTAGGGCAGCTCTGGGAGTGCACAACACAACAGACAGAAAGACGTGGCCACCCATGGCCAATGGGCCGGACGCATCAGTCATGCAGGGTGGGGGCTGCAGAGAAGATGATGTACGGGTACACGTGTACGTAAGAGAGGAGCAACCACGTTTGGTTATTAAGCAGGTCTCTTGTATGCTGATTGCTGCTGCCAATGATCAGACCTTCGTGCCACACCTGCCACACTTCAGCAGTGCGTTGCTGAGGTTGGTGCGGTACTTGGCAACCTTGCCATCGGCGTCTACTGCCTTCTCATAGTATTCAACTGCTTTGGGAAAGTCTTCCGCATGGACGACTTCGTTGCATGCAGCGCTGTGGGCCTCCGCTATGGCCAACTGCTGACAGTTGGCGCTGGTGCAGTTGGTGCTGCTTCTGCTGCTGTGCTACATGTGGTCTTGTGGTAACTGTTGATGCTGATGTAGCGTTGGTGCTTCAAGGCACTTTCTGTGCTGCAAGCCCTCACTTCGTCATGCCTTCGCGCTCTTTCTCTTTCTCTTGCCAAACGGGCTGCCTCAGTGGTGTGATCTGATCTGTTCCAATGTTTGACCAGGCGGTTGTGAGCTTTGCTATAAGCACTTCAGCCCTACACAGCAAGCCTGAAGTGCGATCAAACCTGTAGTCGATGCGGTTCCACGTCTGTGTCACTCCTGTGCAAGGTCACTGCACGCAGCTTGAATCTTTCGGCAACCCGAATGGGTTGGCGCTGGCTCAGACCGGGTACGCGCGAGGGTTGTTCAGGATAAACAACCCAGCTCTGGTGCTGGCTGGCTGGCGCTTCGAGCACACCTGGCAAGAATGCATGTGCATGACTACTGCTACTGTTGTTGGTGCTGTTTGTTCTGTTGCATGTGTCAGACAGCTTGGAGTGATTGTCCCTTGTGGCACAACACCATACGTACATTGATTTTACAACACACCAACACGCTGTGTGTGCACGCATGTGCTGTGCATTGACTGCTCACCATGTCCACACCCATATGGCCACAGCCTCGGCATTATTCCGGTGTAGGGCGGGGGGTGCAGGCTGCTGTGGCTCACTATTACATTGCGCAGTAATTTTCCCAACCTGGTGGCTGTGACCTCGTTTGTTACACAATCTTGGCAAGCGTACCGCTGGACACACACAACAGTCCAACACTGATGGAACTGGGCCCCATCATCGGCTCAAACGTCTTACAAAACCTATTAAAGATGCTGCCTGAAGATGCTACCAACCCATGCCTCACCACAAGGGGCGGTCAGAGATGACTGTATGCTCAGCCATCAACCCCAAAGTGTGTGTGGAAGCGCACGGCGTGAGCCTCGAGGTTGATCGACACTGCTACACATCCACGCGGCAGCACAGTGTGGCAGCATTTTGGCTGCAAACAACTCAGCTGCCCTGACAAGGCTGGGGGCAATATTTTGAAGGGCTGGCGCTGTGCAGCGTGACATTGTGTGTACAGTAGGTGCAGATGCCCAGTCCACAACAGGACCAAGGCATACAAAAACCATAGATAAAACTTCCGCATGTGCAGCTGATTCCAGCAGCACACTCAAGCTACGTACAACCTCCTGATCAAGCCGCAACCCCTCCGCAACTGCCGGTGCACACTGCTCAGGCTAACACTCAAGAAAACAACTGCACCACATTACAACCTCAAAGTGTGTAGTTAGCCGGGACTGCACAATCACTTGCACGGTGGGGTCCATAGACTCTGTCGGACAAAGGTGGTCATCACAGAGTATACTCATGACCACAAAACCCAACTTGCCTGTTCTGCATGGTCGATGCACACCACAACAGCTCCACGTTCCTTACAACAACTGCATGAGCTAGGTACAACTGCCCAATTGAGCAGCAAGACGATGCACCCAACGAGCCCCTCTCAACATCTCTACACTACTTGACATCTCTCACCCCCATGCACATTCTAGGCTCAGTGTTGATAGGTCAAGTACAGGGGCTCAGTGCCCTGCTGCCCTCAGGCAATCTGAGTGCCTCTGTTGGGCAGTTTGAGTGCCTCTGTTGGGCTGAGAGCAGTAGGCTCAGCCGATGCAATGAACAGCGCCATACACAAAGAAAGCACCAGAAGCACATGGATGCATTTACTGGCATAGCGCCCTAGCTGCCCGGCACTGTTTGATGTATGCAAGCAAGGGTGTTGATGCGAACCATAATCCTATGCCACCCACACTCAACAACTGCTGCCGCCGCTGCTGCCGCTGCTGCTGCTGCCGCTGCTGCTGCTGATGACGTGATTACGTAATCCTGGCCTTATGGCTCCATGTCATCATCCTCGTCTTCGTCGAGCCCCGCGCTGCCAAACGGCTCCAGCTGCCGCTTGAGCTGCCCCACCAGACCACCGTTTGCTGCTGCGCCAGCTGGCAGCGGCTTGGCCTCCACACTGTATGTCAGCGGCCCCGACATCGGGTCCGCGTCTGCCGTCACGGTGCTGTTGTCTGGCAGCTGGCCCCCGATGATCATGCGGGACAGGTCAGTGATGATGGTGTGCTCCAGCCAGCGGCGCAGCGGGCGGGCGCC
>QAXK01004274.1:0-11306 GCA_004335735.1 Chlorella sp. KRBP | reverse complement strand
CAGCAGCTCCTTGGCGCCGCGCAGGTAGCCCTCATCAGGCACAACCACGCCCGCCTCACCCTGCGCACACAACCACCACCACACACGGACGCGTGGGCGCACACAGCCTCCACTGGCGTGAGCTTTGCTTTTGGCGAGGCCTGCCTGGCGATCTTTTGTGACGGCTGCAGCATCATGACAGCCGTCGTGAACGCCATGCAAGGATGGATGGTGATGATCTCTCATCCAGTCCTTGCGGATACGTGCAGCCCCGTCACCTGCACACCCATGAGGGCCTGCCTGCCTGCCTGGGATTGGCTGCGCCGCACGTGCGCCTGCCGCCCTCACGCCCCCGCGCCACGCTTCCCACTCCCTGTGCCGCCGCTGCACGAATGGAGAGGTCTACTGGTAGCGCGGGCGGCGGCACGCTGCCCACATTGTGAATGCGGCGTTAAGCCCGCACCTGGATGGGCTCCACCATGAAGGCCACGATGTTGGGGTCCTGCTCCAGAGCCTGCTTCAGGGCGCCCAGGTCGTTGTATGGGATGTTCTCAAACCCGGGCATAAAGGGGCCTGCAGGGACACGAACGAGGCGGTCACAGATGCTTTCGGGGCGTTCTCAAACCTCAAAACCACACCTGCACCTGCACCTCCTTGAGTGGTCCTTGAGTGGTTACCGGCCATCTACATACAGCTGCCGGCTCACCAAAGCCGCTGAAGCTGGACGGGTCGGATGAGGTGGAGATGGCGCTCATGGTGCGGCCCCAAAAGTTGCCCTTTGCAAACAGCACCTTTGCCTGGTTCTTGGGCACGCCCTTGACGTCATAGCCCCAACGCCTGGGAGATGAAGGATAAAGGATAAGGGAGGCACCAGGGCAGCAGCAAGCGTAGGAGGTCAGGCACCACCACTTGGCAGGCGTACGTAACAGGTGCGAGCAGGATGGTCCTGTGGCTGATCCGGCACGCCCCATGGCCTGAAGCTCCTGAAGCTCCTGAAGCCCTGAAGGCTGCCTGGGCATGCAAAGGCAGAGCTGCTGCGCCCGCTGCTGCCGCTGCTGCAGTGTGAGCCAGGCGAGCCGGGTAGCTGCGTCTCACCAGAGCAAGCCACCCTCCTCACGCGGCAGAGCGAGAGGCCCAAAGCCACCCTCCCCAGGCTACCCCAAGGTGCTCACCTGGCCAGCTTGATTGCCGTCTCCCCGCCCTCCACGCCAGTGTTCATCGGCAGGACCTTGTCGTAGCCAAACAGGCGCGTGACGTACTCCTCATACTCGCCCAGCGCGTCTGCAGGAGCCACAGCACACACACAAAAGGCATCCAAACACGTGTGAATCAACCCGCAAACAGCCACGTGACATGCGCCTCTCGCCCAGCGCGTCTGCGCGGGGGCCACACACCAGGTGGTGTGAACTGTGGATCTTCTGGTTGCCAGAGTGGCTGCACCTCCCTCAATGCACGCTGCCAGGCTGCCCCATGGTTGTGGCACATGGCGGCCTGATCGCCTCGAATGCACGCACCGTTGTAAAAGGCGCGCGAGGTGAGCGCCATCTTCTGCGCCTGGTCCACCAGCGCCTGCACAATCTGCGCGCCGCATGGTTGCGAGCACACCACGCACCACCCTGATGAACAGTGTGCCACACACTGCGCCCGCACAGTCAGAACCGACTGGACCGGATCCGTGGTCCAAGGTCCCCCCCGCATCAGTGGCACAGCGCACGTGCGGCCACTGCAGCTTGCCTTGGGGTGTGAGTGGCCCTGGTTGACGGCAGAGTAGGCCGAGAGGAAGTCGAAGTACCGCTTGCCCTCCACGTCCCACACAAAGACGCCCTTGCCGCGCGAGAGCACCACTGGCAGCGGCGCGTAGTTGTGCGCCCCGTACGTGTCCTCCCGGTCAATGAACTGCAGCCAGGTGTGCATCCATGGAGCGCTTGTGGAGTCTCGGTGCACCAGCGCGTGCACGCCCCCGCACCGTGCGGCCTGCCCCGCACCGTTTGCTGCACCGCCGAGACGCCAGGCGCGGCGTGGTGGTCGTCGTCCTTGGCCGGCAGCGAGCTGTAGCGCCTGCTCGTGCCCGCAGCGCTGTCGACGAGTGCGCTGGCTGGAGCTCGCCCTTGCGACCCCATCAGCGCGCCGGCAGCCACACGCAGGGCCATGCTGCCGAGCTGCGACATTGCGCCCGTGCTGCACGCCGCTGCCGCTGCTGCGAGGGGAGCCATCTGCGCCATCTGGACGTTGGCGGGCCGCCTGGAGCACCGTTCGTGTAGATCTGCTGCTTGGGAGGCTTGTGATTGATTCACGTGTGTGTTCACCTCTGCTAGTGCGTGTGCCACTTCCACCCGACACGCATGGCGCCTGCTGCGCCACCCTCGTAAGAGAACCTGAGAACTCGTGAGAACGCGTGAGAACTCTTCACGCACATCATCATGGTGACAGCAGCAGCAATAGCACCGGAGCAGCCTCCTGCGGGCGCCGCTGCCGCGAATGGCCAGCCCGCCGCTGCCAGCGCGGTCGTGCGAGCCGCCACCCTTGCGGACGCGCCCACTATCGCCGCTTTCAATCAAGCCATAGCCATGGAGACAGAGGGCATCACCATCCCCCACGATGTAGCCATGGCGGGCGTTGATGCCGTGCTCACGCCTGGCGGGGTGGCAGAGTCCTCGGCGCGCTTCTACGTCGTCGGTGAGCACCCACTCGTGCTCCACTTGCAGCCTGCAAGTGTCCACCCTGCCAGCTGGCACCCTGCTTGCCTGACCTTGCGC
The DNA here is from genome assembly GCA_004335735.1 of Chlorella sp. KRBP. Lineage (NCBI taxonomy): Eukaryota > Viridiplantae > Chlorophyta > Trebouxiophyceae > Chlorellales > Chlorellaceae > Chlorella > Chlorella sp. KRBP. The sequence continues at coordinate 8,571 of QAXK01004274.1, read as the reverse complement.
CGTGGCTGCAGAGGAACCTGGCAAGGGCGTGGTCGGGCAGCTCATGATCACAAGTGCGTCCGGCCCGCTAGCGTTGCATCATCCTGCCAACTGGTGGTGACAGCACACTGCTTGGCTCGCTTCTGTCCGCAGCCGAGTGGAGCGACTGGCGGGCGGCGTTCCTCTGGTGAGAGCGTGTGTGTGTGTGCGCTTGCAAACGGGGCGGCCCAGCCGCGGTGACGAAGGCAGCACGGATCAGCAGCGAAGGAAGATTAGGCACCAGCCCAGACCAGAGCATGCAGCCACCGAGCCAACGTTCGGCCACACACCGTAGCAGAAGAGGAAGGACGAAAAGGCTGAGAACAGGAAAGGACCAGAGGGAAGCGGACAGTGCGTGTCAGGCCTCTGAACCAGGCCTGACCTGTGAGCGTGGACCTGTTCCCTTTGTTCGTCACAGGTGGATCCAAAGCGTGTACGTGCAGCCCGATGCGCGGGGAGGCGGACACTTCAGGCGCCTGTACGCCCACGCCAAGTGCGCACACACCGTCACGGGCAGCCTGCATCTGTCGTTGGCCCTGCCTTCTTCGCTGCACTTGCCACACGCATGAGCCGCCGCAACACCTGCTACCCACATTTGCAGGCAAGAAGCCAAGCGGCTGGGGGTGCATGGTCTCCGGCTGTATGTTGACGACAACAACCTTAACGCGCAAGGCGTGGTGAGTACATCCCATTGCGCTGTATGTGTGGCATGCAGCAGCGTATGGGCGAGCCGCGTTGGTGTGCGAGCGTGCTGCCTGCCACACTGTGATGTCGCTCGCAGTACAAGCGGCTGGGCATGACGAGCCACTACAGGTGCGCCGCGTGCGTGTGCAGAGGTCAGCGCAGGCGAGGGTGCCGGTTGATTGGTGCGCAGTGCGTCTGCCCACGTGCTACGAAAACTCTGTGCTTGCAGGGTGTTTGAGGACATGTTCTCCGAGTCGTGAGCCCAACGTCTCCTCTCTGAGTGCCTGTCACGACCGTGACCTTGAGCGCCGGTGACGCCGTGCAAGGGATAAACGAGCCGTGCTGACGACGCTGAGGCACCTTCAGAAGCACGCTGCTGCTGCTGCTGCTGCTGCTGCTGCTGCTGACGGACTTGCTCCATCAGTCTGGCACTGCAACGCTCTTGCGCGCTCCGGCTGAGGCTCAACTTTGTGCTCAACCTCAACCCACACACAGCGGACGCTTGCAGCACACAGTCACGTCCCCGCGAGCGGGTTGGCATGGATGGTGACTCGTTGCAGCACAATGTCCTGCTTAGGCCGGTCACTCCCGTCCACTGGCACCTTCTCCATGCGATCCAGTGTGTCTAGCCCATCGATCACGTGGCCAAACACTGCAGGCACACACCACCAACAGCAGCAGCGGCAGCAGCACCAGGACAGCACGCTGAGTTGAGGCGGGGTGCGCAGAGGGGACACGCACGGCAGCAATGAGTGGTGGCCGCTTGCGTCGTCCTGCACCGCTACCGCCCCGCTTCTTGCAAGCTCTACCCACAGCACCCACCTGTGTATTTGCCATTGAGGTGCGGGTGCGCCTTGTACGTAAAGAAGAACCTGCAGGCAGCAGCAGCAGCGCGGGAGGGGCTCACAATGAACGACCCAGAGCCATGCACACGAAAAGCATGACCGGACAAAGCAGCGGTGCGTTGCTGGCCAGCAGCAGGGGCAGGCCCACACCGCGCTTTGGGGGGCAACCGCCACTGCATGAAGCACGCTCCACTGCATAGAGTCATCCCTACCCTCAAAGGTACACCACCGCTGCTCTGCTGCTTACTGGCTGGCGTTGGTGTTGGGGCCGCTGTTGGCCATGGACAGGATGCCGCGCTTGCCGTGCTTGAGCCCTTCATGCAGCTCGTCCGGGAACTTGCCGTTGGGCGTTGGGTAGATGCTGCGCCCGCCCTTGCCTGTGCCGGTGGGGTCACCGCCCTGCAGGTGCCAACGATTGCCGGCGGCACGCGGGCGTGGTGTGCGCTGCCTGCCTGCTGTGTGGGAGCACGCAGAGCCAGCCCACGCGGTGCCTGTCTGTCCCACACGGCACCTGGATCATGAAGCCCTTGATGTTGCGGTGGAACTTGGTGTCTGTGTAGTAACCGCTGGCGCACAGGGCTAGGAAGTTCTCGCACGTCTGGGGCGTCTGCGGCAGTGTGTGCGTGTGTGCTGCCAGCAGCTTGCTCGTCAGCATGCAGGGAAGGCCCCCACCAGCTCTAGTGAGAGCACGCATGCGTGCACAGCAGGCTGGTGCGGGCATAGTGCGTGCCGCTGCAAGCTGATCGGACTGCGGCGCTGCCCAGCCAGCACCACAGCACTCCCACCGCACCTGGTCACAGAACAGCTCCACTTTGAGGTCGCCCAGGTTGGTGTGAAGCGTGAGCGACATTGCTGGTGCTGGTGCGCCGCCGCCGCACCTGACGTCCCCGTTCTCTGCTGACCACCCTGTTGTGAGAGCTTACGTTTTTCACTACTGGCTCATACAACGCGTGGTGCTGCTGTCCTGCTGGATGCTCTGGCTCTGCGCGTCGTTCCCACGACGGCATGGAGTGGTCACCAGGGTCTTGCGAATCGTGCGGCGTAGCGAGACCAAGCGAGAGGGTCTCTTGCAATTCAGTAGTGCGGGCCCGATCGCACGCACGCATACACACACTGTAACCAGCGTCGGGGAGCCGCACCAGGAGCGTGCTGCCCTCGCCCGAGCTGCAGGTGGCCAGCCGAGCAGCGAGGGAGCGCCGCGCCTCGGAGCGGGTCTCCTTCATAAATACCCGCCTGCGCCTCTGTGACATCAGCCGCAATTCCAAGCGGCGCAGGCGCTCCTCGCTCGACTCGCCAGCGAGAATCCTATATCGGGCAGCACCAAGACGCTGACGCAGCGAGGTGAGGCAACCCCTGTGATGGCTGGCAGAGTGAATCCACACGCTGCATCGCGCTCCATCGGACTCTTGCTGGCTTCGCTGGCCCGTCGTCGGGCGACCTGCCCCTGTCGCGCAGGACACGCAGTGTGCCCCTGCTGCGCGAGCTGCAGCGACCACGCCTGAGCAGCGACGCAGCGCCGCCAATGGCTGGGGAGCGACCCTCTTCCGACTCGGGGGCAGACATCGCCGTGGCGGGCTCTGGCAAGGCGACTGCAGCGGAGGGCCCGCAGCACCAACATCGGACCGGCGGGGGCCAGTGGGCTGCCTCGAACGGCGCGCCTGACGCTCCCACCACCACTTCCACCGGCGTCTCGGGCCAGCCTGGCGCCGACATCGGGGGCGGAGCGCAGGGGCAGCGAAGCGGGGACTTCAGCAAGCTTGCCTCGTCCATCGCCGCGCTCGCGCATGTGCAGCGAGTGCAGGCGCACCAGCAGCCCCCAGGCGCGGGGGGCCGTCCCGGAGTGCTTGTGGCGACAGGACAAGCACAAGGTCTCGGAGCACCACAAACACCCTTGACCGCCAGCGCGCCAGGGGCAATGCTCCAGCAGCAGCAGGTGCGCACCAACAACAACGCTGGCCTGCAGGCTGCGGGGCCCGCCTTCCAGCAGCAGCACCTCGCCACCGTGGCGGGGCCGCCGCCACAGCACCCCACGAGCCTGCCCAACGGCGTGCCTCATAGCAGCAGCAGCAGCAGCAACGTGGTGGTCATGTCCATGCCCAGCAACCTGCAGCACCCCTACACGGGCAGTGACCACACGGTTGGCCCCGGCTCGGCCAGCATCAGCGCGCCCTTCCCTCCCAACAACAACAACAGCAGCAGCCACTCGGGCTCCCTCTACACGCTGGGCCCAAGCGGCGCGATGCCTGGCATCAGCACTGCCATCAGCAGCGCGACCACCATGGGTTCTGGCATGGGACCGCCGCAGATGATGATGCAACCTCAGCAACAACAGCAGCAGCAGGCGTATGCTACTGGTGTACCCCGCGCCCCCTCGCCGGGACGTGCTTCTGCCGCAGCACTGGCCCAGCAGCAGCAGCAGCAGCAGCAGCAACGACAGGAGCAAGCGCGCCTGGTGCACTGGATGGCCACCAACAACTCTGCTGCAACGGCACCTCACCAGCCCGGCCCAGTGCCGCCACACCACATGCTGGGCGTGCCACAGGGTGCCGTGCTGAGCCCTCACCAGGCGCAGGCCCTGGCCATGCAGCAGCAGCAGCACCTGTCAGGCCTGCCACCAGGCACCCATGTGGTGCCGGCCATGGGCCCCTTTCCAATGGGCGCGCAGTGGCAGCAGCAGCAGCAGCTGGTGCAGCAGCAGGGCGTGCCGCACTACGCTGCCGCCGGGTGAGAGCAAGCAGCGCTGTACGCGGCCTGTCCTGTCACCACCACCTTGCCCCTTGTTCACGGGATAGATCGCTCATGCTTTGCTCACGCCGCTGCTGTGTGCCAATGTGCGTGCTCTTCACTCGCAGCGCCCTTTCCGCGCCCCTCATGATGGAAACCGCCCCCGCCAACCTGCTCTCCGCGACGCTGCACGCCATGAACACCCCAAATGCCACGCCGCACGCCCATGCCATGACCACCCCGACAAACATCTACCACATCCCCAGCCCCCCGCAGCAGCACCTCGCACAACCGCACCAGCTGCAGCACCAGCACGCGGCGCTGCTTCTCAACCACAGCAACGCCGCGGCTTTCCAGGCCGCCGCCGGCAACGGCGGCGGCAGCTTGCACAGCAGCGGCCAGCACGCCCTCTCAGACGGCGTGCTGCGCAAGATGATGATGCCCGGCGGTGCGCCCGCCGCTTCCTCCTCCGGCTACCCCATCGCGCCTGCACCGCAGCAGCACTCTGCCAGCGTGCTCCTCCCAGGCATGTCGCCGGCAGCCCACGCCTACCAGTCGCAGCCCTTGGGCGGCCTCAACATGAGGCAGGCGCTGGCGATGGGCGGGTACTCGACGGGGGGGCTGGGGCTGGGGCCGCGGGCGCTGCTGGGCAGCATGCCGGGGCTGGGGCTGGGTGGGGGTGCGGGCAGCAAGAGGAGCGGCGCGTCGAGGCGTCGCAAGGCAAAGATGTACCAGGCACTCAACGCCATTGTGCAGGTGAGGGGGCCTTGACTTGGTGGGTGGTTTACGTTTACTTGTGCGTTTGCTTGTGCCGCGCCGCTGCTTTGAGCGAGAGAGAGTGAGAGAGAGAGAGAGTGAGAGAGAGAGAGAGCACGGGCAGAGTGCTGTTGGTGGCAAGCGTGCTGACTGTGCCCTGGCGCCGCCGCTGACCGTGTGCGTGCGTACGTGCAGGTGGTGGTGGAGCAAGGAGGTGACCAGCAGGTCGCCGAGGCCGCTGCCGCTGCCGCCGCCGCCACCCTCAAAGGCGGAGTGCCCAACCTGCAAGGCGGCAGCGCCGCCTGCGCCTCGGTCGTCCACGCTGTCTTCCAGCAGCGCCTGCAGCAACAAGTGCTCATCCGGCAGCTGCAGAGCAACGCCGCAGCAGCCAACAGCAACGCCAGCGGCAGCGGGGCGGGCGGGCTGTCGCAAAGCGCGCACCTTGCGGCACTCCGCGCGTCGTACAACGGCGTGCCGGCACCTCAGCAGCAACAGATGCTGCTGCAGCACCGGGAGCAGCGGCTGGCGCTGCTGCAGTCCATGGGCATGGCGAACCTTCTCAGCGGGGCCGGGGCAGGCAGCTCAGACGCGGCAACAGGCCTTCTGTTCCCGCTGGGGCCAAACGACCTGCTGAACACGGCGGGCGGGGAGAGCGCCGATGCCCAGCAGCAGCTGCAGGTGGCACTGGCCGCTGCCGCCGCCTCCGCGCCTGGCAGCCTCAACCAGCCCAGCGGCGGCTTTGACTTTGCCGCCGCGTTCGCCGAGGCGCTCGCCAGCGCTGGCGGCGAAGGCGACGGTGGAGCCGCTGGCCTGCCCGCCGGCGACTGGCAGGCGCTGCTGCAGCAGCTGCTCTCCTCTGACCTCACTGAAGGGTCGCAGTCCAGCCCCTCCACTTCGCAGCTGGTGCAGACGCAGGCCTCGCAAGCGCCGCACCGCGCCCGCAGCCCCTCTCAGGGCGCCGCGCCGTCCTCCTCCTCCGCCCCGCTGCCTCAGCAAGTGCGGACCGGCACGTCCGCACCCGTCCCTGCGCCCTCGTCCTCCCAGACCGCGCTCAACAAGGCCCTGCTGCTGTCCTCCGGCAACGCGCTCGCTGCGGTCATCGGCGGCGGCGGCGGGTCCACGGGCGGAAGCGAGGACGGGCTCGACACGGGCACTTCGCTCGACTTTGACGAGATCGCGCTGTTGCACACGCTCACGCTCAACTCGCCACCTTCCATGCCGGGTGCGGCGGCAATGTCGACGCAGCAGCTGCAAGCTACGGCCCCTGGGCCTGCGGCAACTACTACCGCGGCGCCCACGGCAGCGGCGCAGGCGGCGCAGGATGGCCCGCCGGTTGAGAAGGGCGGTGTGGGGTCGCTTGCGTGGCCATCAGCGCTGCAGCACCACCTGCACCAGCACCAGCACCACCACTCGCAGCAGCAGGCCACCGCCACGCCGCCGCCCTCCTCCACCTCGTCCATCGCCGGTGGGGCGGGCGGCGCGGCGGGAACTGCGCCCGGCAACAGCACCCTGTGGAGCGTGCGGGAGGCTACGCTGCAGCTGGCGCGCATGCGCACGTCCGCTGCTGGCGGCGCTGCTGGTGCTGCGGGCAGCCGCCAGATATCGCACTCTGGCACGCCGCAGCAGGTCGACTCGGGCACGCTCACCAAGCTGCCTGCCAGCCGCCCGTTTCAGTCGGTCTCGGGCGTGCCTGCAGGCGGCACCGGCGCGTCGGGATCGGCGCAGCCCTTGCCCTCACCTACAGCGCAGCCAGCAGGCCGCACCAGCATGGACGCCCCGCGGCCTGGTGGCGCCAACGGCGTGCCGTTTTTCGGCGGCGCGGTGCAGCAGCAGGCGGGCCGCACGAGCATGGACGCGCCACGCACGGGTGTCAAGGCTGGTAATGGGCTGCAGTGGGGGGCCAGCAACGGTGCGGCGGGGTCGTGGGGCCAAGGCTCATAGGCTCTTAGCAGCTTCTGGGATTCCTAGGCTCCTGGCTGCTGGCTTCTGGGGATTATTAGGCTCCTGGACTGTGGGCTCCTGGTGCTGCTTCTTGCTCCATCTAGTTCCTTGAATACACCTTCCGGTGCGGAGGGCTCCCACTGAGTGCACCTGTCGGAGAGTGCCCAGGTCGCAGTGGGTGTGCCTGGACGTCAAAAGTCCTCGTGCGTTGCCGCCACAGATAGCGTCTCGTGGCAGGCAAGGCACGAGGTGCTGCGGGTATATGGGCGTGACTGGCGCGGCTGCTTCCGTGTAGCTATTGCTGGCCCACACGCGCGCACGCTGACTGCTCCTTCGCAGCCTGGCCTCAAAAGCATTTGAGGCGCGGGCGCAGGCAGGGGCGAATATGAGCAGCCCCGTTGCTTTTGTGCGGGGCTGGAGACCCACGTTTATCTCCGAGGCGGCGCCGAGAGGGCCCAAATAGGCGCAGCCCAAATAGGCAGAGGGAAATTACCCTGTTGCCGCGGGCCGACCACTTTGCTAGCGGCCTGCTGGGGCGGCTGCAGCAAAAAAAGGATGCGCAACGCGTGTACGTGCGTGGGTGCGGGCCACTACCACCAACAGCCTGGCGTGGTGGCCCCTGGAGTTCTCAAAGGTCCCGCTGTTTGTGACGCTGCTTCTTCGCCGTTACCCACCTCTTGACTTTGCTTGCGGCTGCTGGGCCCACTGTATACCCAGCGACGGCATCGGCTGGCACCCCAGCCGCATGTTGCGGGCCCAAGTGTGCATGCTGCTCGTCGGTAAAGGGATCTGCGGCCTGCCCGCCGCTGCTGCCTCACGTTGCCCTCGGGCGCAGCGGCGGCACGCCAACTCTGGGGGGTCAATAAGTTAGGCTTTTGTGATGTGTGACGCGATCGCTGTGATGGACGACAGCTGCCTTGGTCTGGCCGGTGCTTTTGGGGAAGTTAGCAGCTGACCTGCGTGGTTAAGCCCTTTCTGTTTGTTTCAGTTTTTGGTTTCGTCGCTTCTGTAGGGGCGGTTGGCTTGGGCCCCTTGGATCATTGGAATGAGTCCAATGCTAGCTTGCACAAGGTTGATGGTAATGCGTGGGGACGGGCACGGCAAGCGTGATGGTGCCAGGGTCAATCCCGGGATGGGTAAAAAGTATCCTTGGCAGGGAGCGCTGTCTTGCCATCATGGGGCGCCACGTCAGGGTACGCAGGAGCATTCAGCGTGAGAGCTCCTAGCTGCTCGCCAGCACTGCAACTCTCTGTGGTTCAACCCAAGAAATGCCAGCCGCCCAGCAGGCCCCACAAGGCAGGCCTTTCTGGTGCCGCTTTCTGGGTGGCTGCTTGGGACGCTGTGCCGCCCGCCGTTGGCTATACCGCCGTGTGATGAGGACGTGGGCAGCACAACATGTGTGGTGGTGGTGGCTGTCTGTTTGAAGCTAGGCTTTACTTGCCGCATCCAACCCCTGTCGACTTCATCCTTTTACTTTCTCTCTCCTCTCAGTGCCCGGCCACTGCACCTCCTTCCCTCTCCCGTGCTCCTCCCTCCCAAGCCCACCTGCTCTCCCTCCCTCCCTCCCTCCATCCCAAGCCCACCTGCTCTCCCTCCCTCCCTC
>QAXK01004271.1:0-11296 GCA_004335735.1 Chlorella sp. KRBP | reverse complement strand
CAGCAGCTGCTGCTGGATCACCTTGACAGGGTAGGTGAGGGTCCCCAGCTTGACAGCGTCCGCATCGTTTGCCGGATCTGGCAGGGGAACGAATGATGGCTGCTGCTTCTGCGGTTTCGGCTTTGGTTTTGCTGCCTTTTGCGGCTTCTTCGCTCTACCCTTTGCCCTGCCCTTCGCCCTGGCCTTTGCTGTGGGGGCCATTGCTGTTCTGTTTGCTTGGATCAAATTGCCATAGTCACCAAACCAATTCGTCGCGGTGCTCAACGGGACTTGCCCCTGGCCGTTGATACAGAGATATTGTCGTTGTTGTGAGGCGGGAGTGCTGTGCTTTGCGGTAAAGAGAGAACCCACAGCTGCAGGAGTTGGTGTTGGGGCACGTGGCTCACTGCAGCAGACTGGATGACGTCATTAATACGTCAAGCGTGCTGTGGTATTATATCAAACACTCACTCATACCGTGACTGGGCTCAATGTGGCAGTCACAATGCCTACTGTGCTTGAAGCCATTCAAACACGTTCAAACACGGGCGGGTTGACATAACAATGGCACCGGTTTTTTGCAGCGCAACAAGCTACCTGACGGCCATGAGGACATTGTAAGCGTACGTATTTATTTTGTGACTTTGGGATCTTGCTAATGGCTGTGCTTGTCGAAACGTACTGCAAGTCCTCACTACAGGTACTCTACTACACCTGGACCCCGCTGCAGTCACTGCTGGTGCAGTGCATCGAGGTGTCACAGCGATTCATACAGGTCCGGCAGTCATTCCAGAAGCAGCGGGGGCGGCATCCAGGTGTAGACCAAGCATGGCCATAACTACAGTACCTCACCGGCACTCTGCAACTGCAGGGCCCGCACCTGCCGATCCTGCTGCTACCACATGATGCCTGGCGCAAGATTGGCAACCAATATAGTTTTATTTCATATTAAGTTGCATTTCTGCGGCACACAATTCAATGCAGGCGCACTATGACCGAACAGGTTTGCTGTCATGAAGCCTTGACGAGGCTTCCACTGTTATATCTACACCATCATGCAGACATAGACATCTGCCTGACAGAACAGGCTCAAGACAACAGCATTATAGTGCCATACAATAAATGCAGGTGTAGCATGCTTTTGCAAGCGCGGCAGCAGCAGTCCACCAACTGCAACATAGGAGGACAGCAGGAGCAGCAACAGCAGCAGCAGTAGTGAGATGGCGATATATCAGCCTACACTGCGTGCTGAACGTCAGAACTGAACGTATGACATTTGAATTCAGCAATTTTGAATTCAGCAATTCTGAATGCTGCACAACAGCTGTGCAGCTATGTATGCTGCATGCAGCAAATATACACTGCAAAAACATATTATAACAGCAGAAGTACTTGCAAGGACTGATGGGAGGCTCCAGCATACACTACACACCATAGCAACCACCTGCCTGTCCTGCATGTACTGCGCAGAGCTTGAACTTCACGGTTTTCGAACGCGATTCCATGAAGATTAGCGCACGATCCGCACCGAAGTGTATTTGTACTGCACGTGGGAACGCAGTACCAGCATTGAGTTGCTGTTCTAGATGATATTGGGGTGCAGTGTGTGCAAATATCGACTTTATACAGTTATTCGACATCCAAGCTGCTGCATGGCACTGTAGCACCATGTGGATCGTTCTCAACTCAACATCAAGCTTGTTCAAACTACTACCTGCACTTCAGACATTTTCATTGCTGCCCATGTCTAGGTTTGAGAGCCACAAACACAACCGCAGCAGCCAATCAGCAGCAGCATGAGCAGCAGCAGCCACTGCAAATTCAGGCTTGTTGCCCCTCCCAGTCCTGTGGTGCAGCAGACCCTCCCAATCCCACAGCCCCACAAGCACCTCACAGCAGCACTACGGACCCAGCAGCAATGGCAGCAGCAGCAGCAGCGCAGCTGCAGGTGCCAGAGGGTGGTGCAGCAGACCCTGCCTTTGCGGACTTTGTGTTGGAGCTGATGGGCCACCTGGGCTACAGCTGGGAGGCATGTGATGCAGCAGAGCGCAAGCTCATGGCAGCGGCACAGGACTGCTACGGCGGTGCTACTGCCGCTGCAGCTGGCGTCGCAACTTCGGCAGGTGCTGCTGCCACTGCAGCTGCTGCTGTAGCCGCACATGCTGGCGCCGCTGCAGCTGCTGGTGGTGGTGTTGATGGCGTTGAGGTGGGACCTGCGGGCGGTGCAGCGCAGGCAGCCGCACAGCGCTGGCTGCACCAGTGTAATGCAGGACTGTGGCGGCGGCATGCCAGGCTTGCAGCAGCAGCAGCAGCAGCAGCAGCAGCGAGTGAGGCCAGGGGTGGTGAGGCAGCGGCCGAGGCGGCAGTGTCGGGGGTTTGCAGCTGGATCCAGTCTCAGCTACTGAGTGAGCAGCAGTGTTAGTGAGCAGGCTGTGTGGGGACCTGGCCGCCAGGTCCACTGCTGCGGCAGCAGAGGCAGCTGTTGCAGCTTCTGGTGCTCCCAACAACCTTGTCTTAGTAAGCGGAATTCGTTGGACCACGTCACTGCCTGTCCTTGGCCGCTGTGTCGTGCAATACAGGGTTTTGAGACGCAACTGTTGTTGCTGGTCAGTGCGTGTTCAGTTTCGTTAGCGTTGATGAGCGGGTACCGTACCGTGTGACACGGAAAGGTCCGATTGTCAGGAACAGCTGCCTGCAGTGAAGGTCTTTGTGAGGAGCAGTGCATCAACAGCAACCGGGTCTCTGTAAGGAGCAGTGCGTCCGCAGCAGCCATGTCTGTGTTTTTGGTCGATCTGTCTCTCAAGCTGTGTGTCCTGACACAGTGGGTGCTTTGGGGTTCCAAACCAGCATGCTAGTGAGTAGAAGGTGTGCTTGGCTGGCGGTATGGCATTGTCGCCAATGCATGGCATGTATGATAGATAACCTGGCAGATGCAGATGTCACTGATCGGTGTCACATTTTGACTGGGTGTGCTGACACGCTCTACTGTGGACCAGTTGCAATCAAGCTACATAGCAGAACTCAGCTGCACAGCATCCCATGTCCAAGGCCAGCCTGCCATGTCTTTCCAAGTCCACAACGCCATTGCACTCCTTGCCTTTTTAAAACATCCATGGTCAGTCAGGCGGAGTGCATGTGTACTGAGCAGCATCCTTGGCAAGGCCGCTGTCAGGTGCGGCACCTGAGCAAAGCCGCCACATCAGGGTTTGATGGTCAAGACACCTGGCTTCCAACGTCCCATCTGTTCCATCCCTGACACTTTGATCATAGCATGTGTTGCCAAGCCACACACTATGAGCCGCTGCCTGCAGCTTTCAATGTGACACGTGTGGCAGAAGCCGATCTAGGCAACGCCCACACATTCCAAACACCACAGATTTCAGGGAAGTGACAAGGGGACTGACACCGCCCCCAGAAATCTTGACGAGTGACTGCGTACCATGTTGAACTTCCAAGAAGCTAGGCAAGCTGCGGGATGAAAACCGACCCACAAAAAACCCTGCAGCAGCTTTATGGTGTGCCTCGACAATCACCCACTGGCAGGTATCCCAGCAAGCACAGTGCATTGAAGGGATAGGTCGACCTGGGGAGGCAACAACAAGAGCTAACAACAATGACCCCACGTTGCTCGTCTGCTTCACAACACAAACACAACTCCTCCAACTGCTGTAGCTGCCTCCGTGTGCTGCATAGCTGTGTTGCATGGGGACGCAAGCCCGTGTTGCTCAGCTGGGCTGGCAGTGCCGCAGGTGGTCTCCAGGCAACCATGCAGCCCAGTATGGGGCCCGACTTGAGGAGTCTTGGCTGGCCTGCATGTGCAACAGTGTGACAGCAGATTGTGAGTAAGCACCTTGACACCCAACTGCACATGCACCACACGCCTTGAACAGCACATGCCAATCTGTTGTGGGTTTCAGGGGCCCCTAGGCAGGCTGCAACCTTCTCATGAGGATACCTCAGAGGCTTGAGGGCGTGGCACCACATGTATGCTTTGCCTCGGGTGCAAGGATCCCAGGCACATGAGCAGACTGAAGCACACAAAGCCTGCACACCGAGGTCTGCTGCTGCAACGCCACACATGCATCCGTAGCGCCACGACACCCGTCAGCAGCACGGTTCAAGAAAGCCGTGCCGTACGGCCAGCGCTGACTGTTCCAGGCTGTGGAGCCTGCTCATTGTTCTGCCCCTGTCCTGCTGCAGGCTGCCCGGGCCACAATGGTGATTGAGCTGTGCAAGCAGGCCACCAAGGAGCTGAGGAATGCCATCGACGGGGTCAAGACGGAGGCGGGTGCTGACGGCGGCAACAAGGGCGGCAGCGGCGAGGGGAGCAGTGGTGTGCGGCGTAGCACACGTTTTGCTGGCAAGGGTGGCTAGCTCGTTCATGTTCGAGTGCACTGAGGCCCTGCTCAGTAGCTTCTCAGATTTACTGGGCCGTGTAGCCATGGCCTTGTGTGCTAGGGCTGGTATGCTGTGTGGGGCACCACGCATGGATGGGCGCTGTAGCATGATGCGCCGCTTGGCGTGGCAGTTTCCTGCTGTGTTGAGCTGGGGTGGGTTGGGTGCGTACTACGTACTGTGTGTATGATGTACAGCACACGTGCCTCGTGTCTTGGCAGAAGAACACTAACCGTCAGTGCATGGCATGCATGCTTGTGTACAATGCTACCAACCTGCCACTGAGATTGCCAGGTTCTCTTTGTTGAATGACTGTGCGCCGCTGCACCCTGTCACCAAGGTGAAGTGTTGTGCTGATCGGTGCACATGCTGTGAGGCTGTGAGAGCTCTTGATCATCAAGAGCTCTCACAGGCGGAAGATGATCTTCCGCCTGTCTGGTTTCATGTTGGCGTGTCACGTGTTGGTCAGTGGTGCAGTTGGCTGTAACTGGGGCTGACAAGCTTGTAGGGTTTTGGGCAGATGTGGCACAGCACCGGTACCCTGATTACTGATCTGGCATCATGCGCTTGACATTGCCTATGCAGCAGAGGCTGTTCCAACACTGTTGGGCGGCCCATGACTCCATCGCATGATGCCTGAATGCTTGAGGCATGCTGACTTGATTATGACGGACCGTCGCACTGAGTTCCATGACCCTCCCTTGCACCCGCACCAGCTGCAGCAGGAACTACATGGCAGAGTCAGCAAGCGTTCACAGAACCAGCAATGCCAATGATTGCCGGAACCACAGTACTGACTAGTCTGTTGCATGTAGGATGACGGGCTCACCCTCAAAATGCATGGCATGCATGTGCATCCACTTGCAGTTGCAAAAGTACTACTATTAATACTATTAGCCACGTCAGCAAATGCCAGGCGGCCCAAGTGCCTGGAGCTCACACACAAATTTGCCATGCAGACAGCTTTGCCCGGCCACATGCCAATGCATGTCAGCACTGGCCAGATGTTCAGAACACAGCCTGGCAAAGTACAACGTGAAGTGCAGCTGCCATCGCTGGCAGCAACCACTATCATAGCACGATGTGTACACAGGACGGCAGCATGGGCTGCAGCTGGTACACATGCATCATGCTTGAAACCATTCTGCATAGGCGCAACTTCCATGAAGCACAGTCGTGAAAGTGAGGCGCATGGGCACTGCCAGTGCTAGCCAGCCAGGCAACCGGTGCTGTGAACTCGCAGGTGTGATGTCTTGACCAGACTACAACAGGTCAATCCACGATGGTGCAGCCCCTGCATCTAAGCCAGTCGCCAGTGATCCCAGACAACTCCGATGGCAATGGCTCCCATGGTCTGCATGCCATGGGTGAGCGCCCCAGGCGGTGCCGCCAGATGAGATGCAGAGTCTGTCAGGTCGCTACTAGTCAGACAATGCTGCCAAGAAAATGCTGGCAAGACGGTAAGGCAATTACGGTAAGGCAATGCTGCCACTGTCTGAGACACAATGCACATGGCACGCACAGAGGCATGCACATGCGAACCTGCACCAGGACGCCTCGATCGGGGCAGTGCATTCATCATCAATGGCCGCCGCTGATGGTGCAGTGAGGGATTGCATCATCGAGTGCAGGAATGCATGCGATGTTTGTACCCAGCTTGTGCCCCCCCCCCAGGTGTCCCGGCACACATGTCATGAGGTTCCGCAGAAATGCAACACCCACAGCAGGCAATGCCAATGCAATTCATGTGCTTTGTGCAAGCAGCTGACATCCAGCCAGGCCCCAGCAGTCACACACCGCTGCCCTGAGGAAGCAGCAGTAGTCGCTGGCGATCACAAACACAGCCATGCAGTCCCACTACAGCTAGCATTCCCCGTATGTCTGCAACCAGCACTGCAACCACAGCCAGCAGCAACGAGCCTTCCACTGGACAAGGCCAACACATGGATCTCACCTCAGCCCCGCAGTACACTCAATGACCCAAACATCCACCACAACTGCACCCAGCGTGCTGCACCTTGAAGATGCATGTGTGTGCTGGCGCTGACCAACCAGCGCAGACCATCCAAGTGTGCAGAACCACGGCACCCCAATAACCAGGCATGCAAATCGCATCATAGGCTGCATAAACAGCCGCACATGTACACCAGACCGGCATCACACCAGCAGAGCCCAGCAGGGCAGCTTCAATATGGTATGGTCAACTCCCAGGCCCTCCCATACTTTGCAAGGTGTGTGGCACTCCCAGACCCCAGCATGCACTGCATGCTTGCTGGCAACAACCACTGCTTAGCAAGCACACTCAGCAAGCATCCAACAGGCACTCAGCATGCACCCTTCACTTGTTGACCTGCCATGCTGATGCAAACTTGTCCATGCTTGAGTCCACTGTAACAGTGCGCATGCATTGCGACAGATGCTGTTGTCACAGCGCCACAGTATCATACCATGATGGCGTAGTCTGCCAACCCGTGATGCACGCACTTGACCTCAACCTCGAGATTGAGTTCCTACTAACCACTTGGCAAGTCATAGTTTGAATTGTAGCAGCAGGTAGAGTTGGACCAGCCCAACATGTGGCAGGGCCTGCCATCCATACAGGCTCGAGGCGTACTTGATGTAGACATAACCACAACCACTCAGGTAATCAAGGCCAGTGATGACCGGTAGAAACAGAGGCAACTGGCCCAGCCCTACAATTGGCAGACCTGCAAAACAAACCCACATGCTGCGTACTTGACTTGAAAGTTCAGATGACCTCCATGCAATCAAGGCCAGGCTAGCCCAGGCAATGGTCTGCTGCAGCAGAAGCAACGAGTCCAGTCCTGTATGCAGCAACCCGCCCACCCAGCTGGTAGGCACATGCATGTACTTGAACTGACACCGTGTAATGGGATGGGCTTCACGCAAACAATGCAGTGCACATAAATACATCTTGCAATGGGATGGGCTTCACGCAAACAATGCAGTGCACACACATACATCTTGTAATGGGATGGGCTTCACGCAAACAATGCAGTGCACACAAATACATCTTGTAATGGGATGGGCTTCAAGCAAACAATGCAGTGCACACACATACATCTTGCACTACTCTCAACCCACATCTCTCACGAACGAGTTCCAAGAGATGAAATGACCAGGGTCACCCTCAGTGAACTCTGGAACACGGGCATGCTGCAGCTGAACTAAGCTCTGTTCAGGGTTCGCAAAGAATGCTGCACCAGCGCTGTCAGTCCCTCCCGCGGCAGTCTGCATGCAAAGCAGTGACGGCAGGGCACAAGTGAGTGGCAGTGTGTGATGAACGTGTGAACCGTGCACTGCAGTGTGAACGTGGTTCTATGCACCACACAGATGCAGTGCATTTTGACCAAACTACGCACACGGAAGCATCCCTGTAAGAGATAGCGTCCAACACCGATTCCCGCGCATGCAAGCAACATGAAGATTGTGCAGAGGACTGCATCACAAAATACAGGGAGCCAGGGGCCCACATGCCACCAACATAACGGTCATGCAGACCCAGACACCTCACACATAGCAGCACGCCACTCTGAAAACCGTCACTCACCAACAGCTGCTTTGGAGCGCACGCCAACAGCCGCAACGCCGTCACCATCTGCCGAGTCTCCTTCAAATGCTGTCTCGCCTGCTGCTGCTGCTGCCCCTGCTGCTGCACCTGCTGCTGATGCCGCCAGGCTGCTGTGGTTGGCCCCAGGTAGCATAAAGGTTGGCGGGTCCAGGGACTTCTGCGCCCACAGCAGCTCTGCAGACTTTTGCCCCCACAGCTTGTGCCCAGGCCAGTCCAAGCTGACGCCCCTGCTGTGCGTGTTGCCGTCAGCATTGCCGCCAGCACGACTGCCACCTGCTGCTGCTGCTGCTACTGCTGGGTGGATGCGCTGGCGAGCGCCTGGCAGGCTGCTGCTCCAGCGGGGGTTGCCCAGCAGGAACTGGGAGGGCAGGATGTACTCCACCTCGCCTGCAGATTTCATCACATTTAATGGCAAGAAGCATGCAGCCGAGTGTTCAGCTGTACTGGGTTCACTGTGAGGAGCCCATATGCAGCTGCCTTGCCCGCATTGCATTGTGTCAGGGCATGTGACAATGCACGCAGGTTCTCAAAAGCTGTCGATGTCACCGACCCCTTGCCAACACCTTCCACTGCTGCGTGCTGTCACACAGGGTCGCAGCATGATGCACGGCGCATCTGGGGCTTGGCACGCAGTAGTATGGGACCACAGCCTTGCAGCATGCTGCAAAGCAGAGCATGGCCTATCGTTTTCTGTAGGCCAAATAATAGACAGAAAAATAGATAGAGGTGCCAGCCAGCCGGGTCCTTTACCTGATGTGGAGTACACGTTGGCCCCCAGATGGCTGGCGGGTCCCTTGGGGCTCTTGGGCGCAGCAGCAGCTGCATCGGTAGGGTCACAGGGCAGCTCCAGGTCTGCACATGCACAGCCCTGCGGGGGTGCGAGCAAGCAGGTGCAGCAAGGGGAATGGGCAAATGAGCAGTCCGCGTGCATCAGGCACAGGTGGGAAACATGTGAGGGAGTCCCTGCCGCCAAAATAACACTCGAGGCTTTGTGGCAGGGGCTTGGTGGGGTCACAGGTGTAAGCTTCAGGTAAGCACATAAGGAGCCTTGTGCAGGCAGCGCGTGCAGTTGTGACTGACAGGCGTTGTTCAAGGTGCAGGAAGAGGTGGGGTTTCGAGACATACAGACGGACTGATTGATGCTCTCATAGCATGACACCACAAGCGAATCCCGGCGGTCTCTTACCTTGGCGATGAGGTTGCTGCTGACCTTCTGTATGCTCCTACGGCGTGCCATGCCTGCCATTGAACTGCGAACAGCACCGTGAACTGTGTCGCTGTCGACAAACGTCTTGACCTGTGCACAACACACAGCAGCAGCCGGTTGCGGCAACCACCGCTCTCAAGGACACATGGTGTAGTAGCCTACGGTCTTCCCCCTGCTGACATTGGAGGATGTTGCAAGCCCGACAACATCGACCAGGTGAAGCTTGTCTGTGCTTTGCAGGCGCAGCTGTGCAAAGTGTGGCTTCAAACACATGCAGTGGCACTATGGCACCCACGCCACCATCACACAGTCGCTGGAGCCACTCACTCGCAGCTCAAAGAGGCTGAGGATCTTGTGCACCTTGCAGACACGCAAAAAGCCGTGCTGCACGATGTATTCCTGGACCTGCAGCAGGGCAGCAAATGGTGGCAGGGTTTGGCTTTGGTCACAGCAACATAACCCCCACAAGGCATGTTGGTGCGTTGATTTCATTTGAGAACGCATGGGGCAGCACAGCAGGGCAGCAGCAGAGGCTGAACTTCGGAAGCCAGTCACATCAAACACGCAGTCCTGGGAAGGACGCTGTGCTCCAAAACAGCACATCCAGCAGTACAGGCATGTTGGGCGGAGGCCCCAGAATGAGCCTGTGGCAAGGATCCAACACAGAATTGCATACATGCTGCTGCCCTGCCTACTCACATTGATGCGCAGGTGGTGACCAAGGAAGCCCCAGACCTGCAGCAACAGGCAGCAGCACACCTCAGTGACTCAGCCTCAGTTCAGATGATCCGAACAGGCTGTGATCACCAGTGGCTGTCCCTCTACTCTGATTCACAGTCGGCATTTGTGAACAACTGCCAGAGGCTCCCAGATGACAGCTAATGGCTGCCAGTACATTCAGCTGCTCCTGGTGGACTGACCAATGCAACGGCAGCATATTTTGGACTATCCCAGACATGCCAGGTCAGCTAAACAGCTGCTCGTGAGTTCCACTGGCACAGGCCCCATAGCACTGGGGCACTGCAGCACCTGCTGGCTGCAGGTTTCCTTGCTGGGTGCTGCCCAGCATGCCGACTTGACTCAATTGGTTGATAGGGTTGCCAGTCAATCTTGGTGAACGTTTGTTCTATCAAGCCAACATGGCTAGGCAATAGATGTAGCCAAAGACCTACGTTCTTGCTGAGTACGCCCACCACGCAGTGCCCCACCACGCTGCCGCAAGGGCTGAGCAGGTGGAAGAAGCCCTCGTGGCCCAACATGAACAGCACGGGGTAGCCCAGCCATGAGGTGCAGAACACCTAGGGCACCGCCAGCAGCGGCAGCAGCAGCAGCAGCAGTAGTAGCAAGGCCGGTAGAATCACTCAGAGCTTGGCAAGATGCCATTGCACAAGCCATACGCTGGCAAAGTTCACACTGTGACATGATGTGCAGTTGAGTGTTTCCTTGTGCACGTGCAGCTGCTGGTAAGTGCATCACAGTGTCCGCACTTGTGTTGGCAATGTTGACAAGCTCAAGTCACCACCACCCCAATAGGCCCAAGCACCAGCTGTCTGATTATCAAAACAATACGTCTCCCAACAACTCACCACAGCCATCCATGCCACCAGGCGGCGGCATTCGCCCTTGGGCATGGCATAATATGCCTCCAGGTGGATCTGGCCAGCATGCTTGAAGGTCGTCACACCATAGCACAGCCCAAGTAGGAAGAAGGCCACCTGCGGGCCACACACAGGCACATCGAAACACTCTGCTGTCTCAAGTTGCATGGGCCATTTGGGCGCAATCGTTGCATGGGCAAAGCAGATTTACACTTGCAGACTAGGTCTGCCACGACAAGCGTCGCTTCACAGGCATGTGCTGCAATGGGCAGCGGCGGCAGGTGGGCGGCGCGGTGTGCAGCGACCACATGAACTTGGCGACACACCCCTGCCACTTGGTGCAGCGATGCGGTGCACAATCTGCGGCTGCAACAGTGTCCCTGGTGTACCTCACACCCCGTGATCTACATTGCTTGCCGCTGCTGCACACACCTTTTCCAGAGAACGTGCTTCAGTTGTAGGCGTTACTGCATTTGCTCCAGTGGCTGATATCACATCCTGTGACTGCCCCTGCAGCTGCTGTTG
>QAXK01004268.1:0-14928 GCA_004335735.1 Chlorella sp. KRBP | reverse complement strand
GCGAAGGCCGAGGCTGCAGGGGTGTTGGGTGCCTGCTTCCCGTGAGGCGGTGCCTGGGCACCCCGAGTAACCTAAGCTAGCCCTGGTGTGTGCGTGGCCAGCCGGTGGGGGTCCGCAACCCTGTGTTTCGCAGCTGAGACTGGCGCAGACAGCTGGCTACATGTTTGTGGTTGGTTGCATGCCTGTTGAGGAGCAGCTGAAGTCTTGCTGGTGGGTGCTGTGAAGCAGCGTGTCCCACTGCTGTCGTGCAGCAGATGCAGGCAGAGCACACCTCACAGCAACAACAGCAGCAGCTTGTCAGCACGGTTGACCTTGTGGTGCAGCAGATGCAGTCTCTATGCAGGTGGTGGGCTTCATGCTGCGCAGCAGCCGGCTTTTGTAACTTGTTGGCAAGGTGCTGTTGCCACAGGTGCATAGGTGATTCGACTACCATGGTTATCAGCCATATGAACTGTGTTCTGGCACGGCAGAGCCTGACTGTGCAAGACTTGCAAGGGGTGCATCGTCATGCATGTCTGATCCGCCATGAGTATACATGTATGCCGGCTAACAGTAGACCTACACGTCTACAAGATGCAACATCTTCGACATAAAATGAAATAACATCCCATTCTGTCTCATTGCAAGACAGGAGCCCAGCAATGCAACACCTGTTTTGCTGGTGTGATCACAAACCTTGGAGTTGCAAGGCATGCCATGTGCTGGGCCAGCATGATAAGATAACAGTATAAGTATGGGATGTTATGGTATAGTAGCACGTTGAGAAGTCTGGCTGCGCCTGGCTGCACACCGGCAGTGCCAAATCAACCATCTGTCACATTGTCCTGGGGTTTGGGGAGTGTGCCAGCCTGACAGCCATGCACAGCGCCACACCGGCATATGGTGCTTGGAAGAAGTACAGGCAAAGCCGATGCATGAACGTAAGGTCTGTCGGGCACCAGTCGGAACCAAGTTCACGGACAGTTCCTGAGTGCGATTGGTCAGTCCGTGTGGCCTCTATTTTGTCTCTTCACGACTATTAAGCTTGTATAGGCGCGCGCGTAGCGTACCAAGGCTTTGCACGGCTGCAGCTCACAGCAGCAGCAGACCCACACACGTCACAGGATGTTTGTAGCCAGCTACCTGACCAGCTGTGCGGCCAGTGCAGCAGGCTACTGTGCCTGTTGGACAGCAACTGGCTGCACCAAGGCCATGATGAAGCAGAGTGCTCGGGTGGCCTACAGGTGGGTGCCATGCTGACCCTAGCGCCTGCTGCTGCTTGGCTCCCGTGCCCTGTGCAGCCGTATGCCTTTGACATTGCTCTGCTGTCCAGCACTATCGTGTCTCTGGCTTACTTAGTGCCGTGTTTGCTGCTGCACATGCAGCTTCCTGTTCTTCCTGGCAATTGTTATCTCATGGGTCATGCGGGACTTTGCTCGGCCGCTGCTGGAGAAGATCCCATGTAAGCAGCAGGCTTTCTGCATTACAGCCCCTGTTATGCCTTTGCAGTCGCAGCGACAGGATACTGCTCAGTAGCAGCAGCAGCAGGACGCATGCGAGGAACAGCTTGCAGCACTGATGCAGCACCCATTGTGCCTGCAGCTGGTTGTGTTATGGATGGACAAGCAGCTGCGCATCTGCCAGAGATGAGCACATGGTTTTGCAGGGGTACACGCAGCAGCAGAGGATGGAGGTTGATTGACCAAGGGCAAGGCAGGTGATTTAGGCCGCACTTGTCAAACCGTTTGGGGGTGTCAGTACTGCTGGTTGCTGAGTTGCAAGTGTTGTGTCTGTGTCTGTCCTGCTGTCTTCGTCTTCGTCTCCTGTTGCAGGGATCATGCGTGCTGCCACAGGCTTTGAGCCCAGCGACAAATGGTTTGGACAGCAGGCAGTGTATAGGGTCAGCATGGGCAACTTTTTGTTCTTTGCCAGCATGAGCCTTGCGCTGCTGGGCGTCAAGTACAAGGGTGACAAGCGAGGGCAGGTGCTGCAGCATGGGAACTGGATGATCAAGCTGGTGGTGTGGGTCCTGTTCATGGCCCTGCCCTTCCTGTTCCCCAACGGCTTGGTGCAGGCTTACGGTGAGCAGATGCCTGGGGTCCTTGGTGCGGAGGCGAGTGCTGTGGTGTCGTATGCAAGTGACTTGGGCCTTGCATCCAGTCAGCAATGCGGTGTGTTAAGGCAGCAGAAGGTGGGCGTGGCAGCATGCATCTTTTTAGACAGCATAAGGTGTTTAGCGTCTTCCCTGAAGTTCGTACTGATGGTACAGAGGTGGCCACATGTCTGCTTTGGGCGGGCACGGGTGCCCTGATCTGCATCAGGCAAGCATACTGCAGTGTGGTGGTATAGGCAAGCATACCGCACTGCGCTTGGGCGTGCAAGCATACTGCACTGGGGCATGTGTCAGCAAACAGCAGCCATGCACACTGCAGGGTCTGCAGCCCTTAGCCTGCAATAATCCAACATGACACCCACACACCCTGCGGTCCTTGCCTGTTGTGTTTGTGCCACAGGTTGGGCTGCCCGCTTTGGCAGTGCCCTGTTCCTGATCATTCAGATGATCATCCTGCTGGACTTCACGCAGAGCTGGAATGATGCCTGGGTTGCAAACGGGGAGGAGGACCCCCGCTGGCTGTACGGCCTGCTGGGACTCACGGTCACTGCGCTCCTGGGTGTGCTGGGCATCTCAGGTAGGTAGTGTGAGGGTCAAGCAGCCAGCGACACGTGGAGGGTAACGCTGCCGTGTGGTGTTAATCACTGCAACACCGCAGGGGCAGTGTATCCCTGCTCGTGCTGTGCAAGTCTGGTGGGCAGCGTGTGCTGTCGCTACTGAGGTTCAAACAGCGGACTGGGGATGGATCTTGCTCAAGTGCAGTACACAGCGCTATGTACTGCCAAGACTCGTGTGTGCTGTACAAGGCAGGCATGCCTATGCTGAGTGCTGCTGCCGTTGCTCCGCCCTGTCTACGCATGCAGGTGTCCTGTTCTACTTCTTCAAGCCTGCTGGTGCTGGCAGCTGCTCCCTGAACGTGTTCCTGATCACCACCAGCCTCCTGCTGTGTGTGTGCTTCAGCATGCTGTCCCTGATGCCCTTTGCCCGCAACGGCAGCCTGTTCCCCAGCAGCACCACAGCCCTGTACGTCATGTACCTCTGCTACAGCGCGCTGCAGAGTGAGCCCAGGAACTACGAGTGCAACGGTCTGGGCCACAGGCTGAACGCAGCCAGTGGCAGCACGCTGGTGATCGGCATGCTCGTGACGCTGCTGTCTGTTGTGTATTCAGCGCTCAGGGCAGGTGAGGGATGTGCTGGGTGTTGGGAACTTGTTGAGACCTGATGTGGGTGGTGGGGTTGAGGTGGGGTTGAGATGATGATGCAGTTGTGGCAGTGGCACCAAGGGTGTAAGTCTGTGCCTGCAGGATTACGGATGTGAGGACTAAGATGTGGTATCGGCTTGCAGACAAGGCCCAGGGGTGGCCACGGCATGGGCATGTGTCGACGTCAGTGTAAGCGCCGCCCTGGTGCGGGTTGGAGCGCTGTGCTGGAGTGTGCCTTGCATTGTCTCATGTTGCAGCGCAACATGCTCTGCTGCACCTGTGGACCGTCCTCACTCGCTTTCATGTCTGTCTGCCGGCTCATTTGTCTGCCGCAGGGTCCAACACCAAGCTGTTCATGCTGGACGACTCAGAGGACGAGGAGGAGGTGCGCCTTGGCACACCTCTGATCGACGCAGAGTCTGTTGCAGGCGCGCAGGCAGCAGCGGAGGCGCCAGCGCAGGCCAGCGCCTCGCGCGAGAGTAATGCGGGCGCAAAGGCCGCGATCGACGACTACCAGCCAGTCACGTACAACTACAGCTTCTTCCACCTGATTTTTGCGCTGGCCAGCATGTACATCGCGATGTTGATGACTGGGTGGGGTGCAGTGGAGCAGGAGAAGGACAGGCTGGATGTTGGGTGGACCAGTGTGTGGGTGAAGACAGCAGCAGAGTGGGTGACGGCCCTGCTGTACACCTGGACCCTTGTTGCGCCTGCGCTGCTGCCAGACAGGGAATGGGGCTTCTAAGATTGTGTGAGCTGGGTGCGAGCTTTGCTTGCTGCTGCATCCCCGTGTCTGAATGCTTGGCTGTGCACAGAGTGAGATAGCAGGCAATTACAGCACGTGGATGTTCTGCTGTTTGTAGTGCCGTCACAGTGTTTGATGCGTGCAGAGGCAGCAGCAGGGAGGGGCGGCTTCGCTTGCCTGTAAACGTCATGCAGTCCAAGTGTTGCGGCAGCTTGTGGCTAGGCTGCTTTATTGTGCTTGACAGGTTTGGGTTCAAGCCGATGTACAGTATGTACAGTCTGTGGTCTGGACTGGGTTGGAGTCTGTTTGGTGTTGTCGTTCAGCATCACATATCCACTCAGTGGGGTCCATGTTGCGTGGTTGGGTTGGGTTTTGGCTGATTGAGTTGGTAACGTGGGTCAGTGTGTTGGTATTGGCAGATGCAGCATGGCAGATACAGGCGTGTAGTGCCTGTCTGTCGGCCTGGCTTTGGGGCTGTAAAGTTGATGCCGTGGAACACCTGCTCTGCACCAGCGCAAGTACATCTACCTGGCTATCTCATGATGCACCGAGACATTGCTGATCAAGAACCTGCAGAAAATGCATTCCCGTCTCATCCGTCACATCCTGTCCGTGAACGGCATTCCCTGTCCCTATCACTCCTTGCATTGTTCTCTACACAAGCTTTGACAGCGCCAGTTATTACAGCTGCAGCTCCTGCCGATCTCTTTTAATTCGTGTCAAAGCAGCACCCCAGCAACTGTCCAATGTTGGACACATCGACGGTGATGTTGATCCAGCTGCTTCTCGCAACCATAGCAGCAACCAGCTTGAAGTACTTGAAGACAACACAACGGCACTTCATCAAGGCCGGTATCGCGCTTGACGTTGGACCCTGGCCGGGGTTTGAACAACTTGAAAAGGTTCGCAGTTATCAGACATCGGGTATCCCTGCGTGCCCGAAGCACTAACGCGCATCCCTGCTCGATGCATCAGTCTGCAGACGCTGAAAGCTCAAGTCAGAGTTTGTTCAGGACAGTCAAAAACAGTCTCGCTACTTCAGCTTTGTAGGGGGTCGATATGTCTTCAACAGATGACGAGGTTGACCCCCATGTGCTTAGGAAATACTCGCTGCTGCAAAAGCTGGGCAAGGGGGTGAGCTCCCAAGGCATGTGGGCTGTGTCAGATGGCAAGAGCTGTCAGCTGCAACATGACAGTTCCTTGCTTTCCTGCAGGCGTACGGCGTTGTATGGAAGGCTGTTGACAAGAAAAACAACAACCTAGTGGCTCTGAAGAAGATTTTCGATGCATTCCAGAACGCAACAGATGCCCAGGTGGGTGGGGGTGGCACAGCAGCTTTGATTGTTGTTAGGCAACAGCCCATCCCATGTGCAGTTCACAATATGCCATCTTTGCTGAGGCGGTCTTCCTCATTTGTGTGCTTATGCTATGCAGCGCACATTCCGTGAGATCATGTTCCTGCAGGACCTCAACAACCATGAGAACATCATCAGGTATGCAGTGCCTTGCTGCCTGTGGAACGTGTTGGGACGGCAAGCTGCTGGCTTGAGGCGACTCACTGACGTCATCACAGCATTCAGCACTGCTTCAAGGACTAGCAGTGTCTTGTGATTCACCAGCATGCGTTGCTCACCACCTGAAGCTGTGGGCTACCTTGGGTCCTGTGCTGTCTGGGCAGCAGGCACTTGGCCAGCTGAAAGCGACCAGCATTGCCAAACCACCAGTGCAGACAGCAATCTTCATACCGCAACACGGCGCACCCTGCACAACTGTGTCCTGCATGCAGGCTGCTGAACGTTCTGCGTGCTGAGAACGACCGGGACATCTACCTGGTGTTTGAGTACATGGAGACAGACCTGCATGCTGTCATTCGTGCAAACATCCTGGAGGAGGTCCACAAGCAGTACATCATGTACCAGCTGTTCAGGTCGCTCAAGTACATGCACTCAGCGCAGCTGCTGCACAGGGACATCAAGGTGGGTCAACAGTCATCACACCAAGCAGCAGTCTGTCCTTGACAGCAGCGACATGGGCATGGCATGACCCACGCTGAAGTCAGCATCCTGTGCGGTCACAGATTATGCTGGTGTTGTTACACAACGGCATACAGTCTGCTGCCGCTGGTGCGCGTGCGTGCAGAAGATGCTCCTGTGCCTCAGCAGCATCAGCGCCACATGGCTCTCTGGTTCCTGGCTGTACTGTACCCAATTTGCAGCTGCCACACGAGTCCGGGCCTGTTCCTGCCTTGTTGTCCGTCCCGCAGCCCAGCAACCTCCTGCTGAACAGCGAGTGCGCAGTGAAGCTAGCCGACTTTGGGCTGGCGCGCAGCGTGGCCATGATGAAGCAGCAGGAGATCAGCAACCCCAACCCCATCCTCACGGACTACGTCGCCACACGGTGGTACAGGGCCCCTGAGATCCTACTGGGGTCGACGCGGTACACGTTTGGTGTGGACATGTGGTCCAGCGGTGAGTACACCCCAACAGTGCCCTTCACAGTCGGGGTTTGTCGGGCTGGGGTTGTTGTGGGAGCACACATACCGCACGTTGCATCAGACGTGGAGAGGTCCTGCTGATCTGCCACTCACACCAGCAGCCAGGTTGACCAGTTATTGGGGACTTGCACAGGGGCCTTTTCCGCACCGCTTGGCGAGCTGCTGGCCGAATACAGCTGGATGCAGGACATGTGCAAACGTATATTAGGAGCCCTGCTCACCGCAGCTCGTTGCTTATGTAACGCTACACAGCCGTAGCCGAAGCTGACTGGGGTGCTGTCCCTGCTGCTGCTGCTGCACCAGGCTGCATCCTGGGCGAGCTGCTGAACGGCAAGCCTATCTTCCCAGGCAGCAGCACCATGAACCAGCTGGATCGCATCATGGAGCTCACAGGTGGGTGTAAAGCATGCCAGCACACTTGTGTTGTGAAGTGCTGGCCGTGCACAAACACAGTGTGACTAGGTGCTGCAAGTGCTGAAAGTTAGCGGCAGCCTGCAGGAGTGGTGGCAGCACCAGCAGGCTGACAGGCGGCACAGCCACTTTTACAACATGCTACAGCACACGCGCACCCGTCACCAGCCAGCAGATGTCACGAAAGCAAGCTGTGCCCTCCCTCAGCATGCACTCTCTGCTGCGGCCGTCTGATGTGCAGGCCGGCCTAGCCAAGAGGATCTGGATGCGATTGGGAGCCCCTTTGCCAGCACCATGATGGAGAGCTGCAGCGTCACGCAGGTGAGCGGCCACAGGGCATGTGTGGCAGCACTGGCGGGGGACCAGAGCACACCAGCCTAAACGAGGAGCAGCATCAGGGCAGACTCACTACTGCACCTGCAGCCATGGCAACAGAGGCACAGCAAACTGGGAGGCTGTGGAGTCTGCAGGCAGCACCAGCAGACGAAGCTAGACATGCAGCACGTCTCCTTGCATGCTTCTGAAGTGACGTCTTACGCGGGAGCAGCAGCAGGGGGTACAACATCTGAGAGGAGGGGGACGGGGATGCTTGAGGGCGAGGCAGCAGCAGCGCACAGGCACCTGCTAGTGGCAGCAGACCTCGGCCTTGTATGTGATGTGTGTCATGGTGCGGCTCTAACCATTCAAATGCCTTGATCCTTCTCTGTGCTGTGTGGCAGGCCAAGCACATCGCAGACATGTTCCCGCATGCGAGTGATGACGCCCTAGACCTCCTGACCAAGCTGCTGCACGTGAGCTAAGCTGTGTGTGGAGGCACGCATGATGTGTGACTGCTGAGCTGCCAACCAAGCAACAATTCATGTCGCTGAGTCATTAAGACGATCAAAGAAGGCTTCTTATCAATATCTGCCACTGTGTGAGGTTCCAGACCACTGCTGTGTATGTCATCAGTGCCTGACTATGCTGTGGTTACAGGACAACCAAGGCTTGATAACTTGCGCAAACGTGAAGCTCACACATGGCGCGTTCTGGTGGCGCCGCAAACTGCTTGCCCATGTGCTTCCCTCTGCCCTGCAGTTCAACCCCAACAAGCGGCTTACAGCAGCAGAGGCACTCGCGCACCCGTATGTCGCGCAGTTCCACAACCCGGACGACGAGCCCAGCTGCAGCAGAACCATCACCATCCCAATCAACGACAACCACAAGTACAGCATACAGGTGGGTGCTCCGCCAAGGCCTGTCGTACCAGCTGCTGCCAGGAGGCTGCAACCCTTGTGGATCCAGCCTAGGCATGGCAAGCAGTTTGCCAGGCGCACTGCTGTGCTCAGAGGCAGGAAGGCCCAGCGTGGTTGTGGTTACGCCTTGGCATGTTGCTTTCAGCTGCAAGTGTACCTTGCACATAAAGCATGTGCGTCCCATCCATGGTCATGCTCAGCACACAGGAGAACTCGCGTCCTAACAGCGTGCTGACGCGCTTCTGACCCTGCTGCTGCTGCTGCAGGAGTACCGTGACAAGCTGTATGCAGAGATCCTAAAAAAGAAGCGGGAGCTGTTCAGGAAAATGAAGGACAAGGAGGCGCGGGCAGCAGCAGCGGCAGCAGCAGCAAGCGGGTCAGGCCACTATTCGCGCCACAGCAGCAGCCACCACTCGCAGTACCACGGCAGCAGCAGTGGCCACGGCAGCAGGACGACCGCATCCAGCACAGCAGGCAGGCGTGGCAGCACACACAGCAGCAGCGCAAATCGACGACAGTAGTCATGTCTTAGCGGGAAGTGGGGTTGTGAGGGTGTCCAGCTTGACTGCCGCAGGTCGAATACAGTAGGCGCAGCTGTGCTGCAGCTGCTTGATGCATGTGTGACAGCCAGACGTCAGCATCTGCTGGATGGCTAGATGCTTGTAGACGGCGAATGCATGTCCCTGCGTGACGGGAGCCGCGCGTACAGCCTGCAGCGTATGCCCTCACCTCGCGTGGACGCATGCAGGGTTTCGGTGCAAAATGCAGCACAGGTTGTGTAGGTTGAGCATGCTGCAAGATGCCAGGTGGGTGCTTCTGCGCTGCTGTGATGCAGTTTGTCACGGTCAATAGTGTCTGGCAACCAGCTCTTCTTGAATCATGCCAACCAGTGCACATTGCGTGCGTGGTTGTTCATTGTTTGGCTGGGGTGCATGCCCGATGGCGCCAACTTGGGGCTTTGGGGGTGGTGTGTGTGGTCTCTGGTGGACTCAAGCATCCTGGAGGTGCGGCCATATGCCAGCCACAAGGCGGCCTGCTCTTGTTGCAGGGCAGCAACAATAACTGGACAGATGGTGAACTGGACTAAGCTTTGCTGTGCTGCCAGTCTTGTGGCACTATGGTTGACTGTGTGTGGCTTTGCTGGCAATAGTCACTTCCCCGGGACTGGGCGATATGGGGAGCTTGTAGGGGAGGTTCGCTAGGACGTGGATGCTTGATGTGGTTAACAGCCAAGGGGTCCTCACAGCCATCATGGCTGTCTGAGCACTGTGCGATCGCCACTGATCAGTCGTGACAACTACCGCCCCAAACGACGTACACCCTCCAGGCAGCTGTGGTACAGCAATATTTAACCAGGACAGTGCTGCATGAACCTCGCGCGCCCCCTCGATAATCAGCTGCGCTCAGAACCCCTCACTCCCAGCGTGTGTGACTTGCTGTTGGAAATGTTGCGCAAGCTATACAACCGCCTGAGGATTCTATCACACTCTCAACTTCTGATTATTGCACCAGCTACGGTGGCCAGCAGCATCAGCACTCTCCGTACGCCACTGCCAGGCCAGTGTCACTCCCTCTGCAGTTGCGATCGAGTCGCTGCTTCGGTGCTTCAAGGTGACTATAAATGTTTATGCCATAGGTTTACGACAGCTGTAGACTGACTCTAAGCTATGCGCAATGATCAAGCTGTCCAATCCAGATGTGTTGAGGACGAACAGCTGCGGGCCTCCAAGGCATAAAGGGCACGCCTATGACACATTGAACAATCAAAATAATCTGACGCGTTTCTTGTATGCCGCAACTTGGCCGTCCTTGCGGAATTTGCTTCACTGCAGCAGCATGGCAGGGACCTTCCCAGCTGCCCTGCTGGCACTGCTGGTGCTAGCAGGCACAGCACATGCCCAGAAATTCAAGACGGGCGAGTGGATCGCTGGACGTGCCACGTAAGCAATCTGAGATGAGCCATATCTGGCCCAAGCACACGTCTTGCCGTTGATGGGCATGTTCCACTGGGCTCCTCTGTCCCACAGGGTTGCTAGTGCTAGCCTGTGCTGTCCCAAGCAAGCGCAGGCTGATGGTAGCCATGCAGCAGATGTCATTGATTGCATCCTTTTTTGGCCTGTGCAGGTTCTATGGCGGCACTCCAGAGCTGAAGAAGGCGTATTCCATGCGGCCAGGAGCTGAGGATGACGACTCCTATGGCGTCATCGAGTATGGCAGCTGCGGTTTCACACACTCTGATGGTGCCTTGGCCTACCCCAAGGATATGTATGCAGCTCTTGCTGGTAGGTGCTGCTCCTGATCGGATGCAGCCGTCACAGCGACCAGCTACACAGCAGCTTCGCTCAGCTGCCTGCAGCCGCAGCTGCTAGCCACATCTCACGGGTAACAGAGCTGTAAGCACATGGTTTCCGAATCAGCACGGGGCAGGTGGATAACTGCTGGCTAGATACCGATCTGCCGTGCAGCAAGAGCAAGTGCTCCCTCCGACAACACAAACAGGCCATCCAGTTGAAGGGTTTCCCCCCCAACTTCCCAAAGCAAACCGGCCCAGCGGCAAAGCGCAGACTGGCCAAACCCCAGCACATATCCTGGCTTAACTTGTGTTGACTCGACTTCAAACGCTCGCATCTCCCCACCCTGCTGCCTGCAGACACAAACTGGGACTACCCAGGCAGCTGCGGCCGTTGCTACGAGGTGCGCTGCAAGAACGGCCTTGTGCTGGACAAGGGGGCGCCTGTGAGCACAGCCCAATTCTTCGACATGGGCAAGGCAAACCCCAACTACAGGGACACCAAGGGGCGCAAGTGGCCAGGTGGGTAACCTGGGCCCTGGCTGCAGCTTGTGGGGAGTGTCGAACGTGGTTGGTGATGGCCTTACACAGCGGCCAGGAGTGTGATGGCCACAAAGTTTTGCAAATGCAAAACTTTGTGAAATGGACAAGAGTGTGTACATGTAGTCCATACCGGGTGTATGTGCTGCCGGCAGTATGTTGACAGACGCGCACCGTGTGCCTGTTACCCCAACTCAGACGTACCCGCGGTGTTGGAACTCGTTCGTATGTCCCTGCAGGCAACAAGGCGCAGTCGAAGGACCAGCAGGATGTGCAGTGCTGGGACGACAAGTCCAGCATCATTGTGCGTGTGGGTGACAGCTGCCCCTGCCAGCAGAAGAAGCCTGACGGCACAGTGCAGCCCCAGTTCTGGTGCTGCGGTGGTGCAAACCACATGGACCTCAGCTACTGGTGGGTGTGGGGGTTGGTCATCCAGGAGTCATCCAGGACTGATCGGGGCGCAATCATAGCGAACCTGCAAGCGGGTGTAGTGGGCCCTCCAGCAGTGTATTACACAGCAGCGGGCTGCTTAGCATGTGGCAGTCTTATGTTATGTCACAGAGCAGTTGCCAACGGGCTTTGACCAGCGTGGTGTACTTGAACAGGGGCTGCTTGTCGCACCTCGGGGACTTGGCGCCCTAGATCAGAGGCAGAGAAACGGCCTCCCAAAGGCCAGCACTCAGCTGAGTGTTCACACTGTACACTGTGCGCGTGCATGCAGGGCATTCGAGAAGCTGGCCCACCCCACTTATGGAGTGATGGGCATTGAGTACAGGCCAGTGGACTGCTACAGCAAGGAGCCTCTCAAGTGAGCAAACCACAGTTGTTGCGGCCGCAGTCCAGTCCTGCGCAGTCTTAGAATCTACTTAACGACTATATGATTGACCGGGGTGACTACGGTTGACCGGGGCGACTACGGTGACCGGGATGCAGCTGACAGTTGTGTCCCAGCCCCTCGCGTGCGCAGGTTTTCTGGGGCTGTGTTGGTCGGGGCACCAGGCAGTAATGAGCAATGTGAACGAAACTGGGGAGGCTACCAAAGCAGCGCAGCAGCAGGGGGTTGGTGTGCATTCCAACATGCACACTAACAGTTGTCTATGCACAGCTCAAGGTATCAGATCAATGAGTGACTCGCCTGCCGTGTGCTTGTGTGTGCTTGCTGCAGCCCTGTGCCCGGCTATGTGGCTCCCTTCATCTATGATAACGACCTTGGCTCTGGATGGGGCTGGATGCCTTACAAGTCAAAGAACACCATTGTGAGTCACGCAGTCATGCTTCAAAACAATTAAGTTGGCGGTATTTGTATACAGTATTCATGGCAGCTGGTGTGACGTCCTGGGGAGGTGGTTTTGAGCCAGCGCTAGCTAGGGTATCAGGCCCAGGGTCTGACACACTTTGAGACTGAACATAGGACGGCATTGCGTGTGTGCTTGCCACCTTGCATCGCACTCTCTTCAAGAGCAGTACTGGCACCCTTTACAAAGATCAGCCGCTGACACTGTGTGTGTGGGCTTGGGTGTCCTGCTGTTGCTGCAGATCCGTGCAGCAAACGAGGGCCGCGACGGCCGCACAGCAACCTGCATGACAGCATCCAAGGAAGGTGCCGTGAAGTTCAGTGTGAAGAAGCGCACCGGGATGTTCATGGACGGCGGCCGCCTGGACATGTGGATCAAGTCCAACACCAAGAGCAACAACGTCTATGCATCCAGCACGCCCCGTGGCACTGCACCAAACCTGAAGCTCTTCCTGATGAATGTGAGTGACCAGGGCCTCAGCTGCCCCGCATGTCTTTTTCCTGCTGTCTCCTATCTGCTGTCTGCTGTTCTGGCAAGAAGCAGCTGCTGACAGCCTGACGAGACAGCAATGGGTGCTTGCCGGTGTTCAATGCAGCATGTGTGAGGCAGCAAATGACACAGTGCACCAGGTCCTGTGACTGTCCAACCACACCCACGTCACGTTTTGCCGTGCCTTTTCCCTATGCCTCCACAGGACGACAAGACCCTGTACTGCGCCCGCGAGGTGATGCTCGGTGGCCTCACCCCTGCTGCCCGCCAGGGCGACTACTACAAGTTTGAGATCCCGCTGTCGCTGTTCCAGTGCGGCTCTGGCAGCAGCGCAGGCAGCCTGTCCAACATCAACCGCCTGGACATCATGAATATGGCCACACGCGACGCAGACTTCTGCATCGACTACCTTGCAGTCGTGCCGGGCGGCGGCACCACAGCACGGTCTGGGGCGAAGCCTTTGGAGCCAGCAACAGCGGAGACACCAGCAGAGTCCCCTGCCGAGCAGCCCGCTGCCCCAGTGCCGGCTACAGTGCCTGCAGGTGCACCTGCCCCAGAACCCCAGGAGACGACCGTGCGTCGGTCCCGCCCCTCTGGGTTCTTCCCATTCATTTTCCCCTTCTTTGGCCGCCGGTAGGCGACACACGTGCGCCTGTGGTGTGTGCACATCACAGCGTGTGTTGTGCACAGTAAGACTACCATGTGACATGCTAGTCTGACTGTGTGGTCGTGTTCGGAGTCGGCCATGCCTCTGCTACAGGCCATGGCTGAGGTTCGTGTGGGGGATTGTCTTTTGTGTTGCGTTGCTGATTTTTTGTGTTGTTGCGTTGTCTTTTGGCTCAAGCCACGGGAAGCACAGAGGGTGGTGCTTGCAGCAAGAAGGGACGAGTGCATGTTGCTTTGCAGCAGCAAAGGAGCAGTGCATGGAAGTTTGCAGATCCATGCTTTTGCAAATCCAGGCCTTAGCCACACACTGCTTATGTTATGTAGCCAGGTTTGCCTGGTCACTTTCCCAGGCAACACATGTTGAGAGTGCTGCTCAGGCGACCGCCAGGCACACTTTACCAGCTTCTGTGAGTGCGCGTGGTTGCCACCAAGGTGGTACTGTACTGCAGCTGGTCGGCAGTACAGCACTCAGGACTGTATGCAGGTACACTGTATGTATTGGCTTGCTGAGCGCGATCGCAGCACACCTGTCTCTGTGGCAGGTGTTTGGCCCGTCTGGGCCGCAGCGCTGTGACAGCGCTGCAGGGTGTTGAGCATGATGGAGGTACGAGAGCTGTTCGGACCTGGCGCCTGCTGTACACGGCAGGGCTGCACACTAGTGTGCTGGCTAAGGATAAGGGATGCAGGCATCCTGCAAGGCACGTTGCTGCTGTTGAAGACTCCCTGGTCAATATGCATCGCCCTGAGCAGCCGGTCCATGGTGGTACTGCATGGACTCGTGCTGCAACAGCTGGATGGTGATTTATTTTGCATTCACTATGCTGGCTGTGTTGGCACTCATTCTGGGTGCTCTTTGGTCATCATAGGTCGTTTTTGGGTGCAAAGGGAGGATCTAGAGCATGGACTGGTCCGTCTAAAACCTCTCATCGTGGATGCGGAAAAGAGGGAGCCTGTCGGCATGTTGTGGGTGTGTCTGTGCACGCCACAGCATTCCTTGTTTGGTGCTCTGTGGTGCTCTGTGGTGCCTTGATGACTTTGTCATTACGTTCGAGATCGTCAGTTCCAGGCATGTAGGTTAGCGACAGCCTATTAGCCTCCATTCTGTTTCCTGGTACTTGGAGTGTTGACCATGGTGTGGAGGACTGGCATAAACGGAAGAACAGTCAAGCCCAACAGCGACAGTGACCGTGCCGTGTCTTGAATTCGCCCAAAGATGCTTCAGCTTGAGCCCTAGTAGTTGCAAGGCAGTTTGACAGCAGCAGTTCTGGGCAAGGCAGTTAGCAACTGCAGTTGCTGTTGTCAACTGCAGTCAGTAAGCCAATCTCGTTTAGCGATCACACCGGTTCCCTCAATATTTGGATACAACGACTACGGTCAAGTCTTCAGGACACTTCATTCACACTTCATTCACACTTCATTCCTCTTGCTGCGGCTGTGGCTGCTGGCGAGCCTGGGCAGCCAGACTGCTG
>QAXK01004260.1:0-20052 GCA_004335735.1 Chlorella sp. KRBP | reverse complement strand
GCACCAGCACCAGCAGCGCCAGGCTCACGGCTGCTGCCACAGCCCTGTGTTCCGCCGTTACCATGTGACACATGCTTTGTCACAGCCGGTGTGTTCCCTTGTGGTGTGCTTTGCTATAATGTTCATCAGGGGGCCGGATGCTTGCGCAGACAGCAGCAGCCATCATGGGCGAAGCCTCCAGCAGGGCCCTCCGCGGCACCAACAGCGGTAGCAACAAGTCCCAGGGGTGCTCACCATCCACCTCCCAAAGGCCCACACGCACACCACCAGAGTCCAGGGATGGCCGCAGCCGCGACGCGGGCCCAGACCCTGCAGACCTGGCCGTTCTGAGCGAGGTAGAGCTGGCAGCACGCCATGACGTGGTGCTCACAGACACAGGGACCCTTGTAATGCTGCAGATGCCAGGTGCGTGACCTGCACCCACAGTTGACTGGACGACCATGTGG
Organism: Chlorella sp. KRBP; assembly: GCA_004335735.1. Classification (NCBI taxonomy): domain Eukaryota; kingdom Viridiplantae; phylum Chlorophyta; class Trebouxiophyceae; order Chlorellales; family Chlorellaceae; genus Chlorella; species Chlorella sp. KRBP. Next base: position 19,606 of record QAXK01004260.1, on the reverse strand, counting down.
CGCAGGGAAGCTTTTATTCCTGCAGGGCCTTGTTTAGCTTGGAGCTCAATCGGGGCAATGCAATGTTTGCACCTGTATGCTGTGTCAGCAATCAGCAGTTGGATGCCATGCCAGTGCTCAGGACCGTGCCATGAAATTGGGTCTGACCCACTGAGTCTTGAAATGCCTCAAAAGCACGCCAAGCGTGAAACTCTTCCCCTGCTCACATGCTGCACAGGTGTGGTGGTAGCTGTGGAAAGCACAGAGGGCACCCAGACCGTTGCTGCCAACCAGCGGTACGCGGCGTGCCTGGCCGACGCAGGCAGCAGCGACAAGTACAGCAGCGCCTGCAGCCAGACCCCTGTGGTGCTGCTCAAGCACAAGGAGGTCCAGAGTGGCAGCAGCAGCAACACAGCCGTGGCCTGCCAAGCCACAGGCTATGACATACTCGACAGCTATGCGGTGCTCAACAAGGACCAGGGGGATGAGGGCGAGGAGCAGCTGGGAAGTGTCCTGCCATCCGGTGCCATAGTGTCAGCAGGTTTGTGCGCTTGCTGAGCAGCGTGCACATGCCCACTCCTGCCCTTTGGCTTCTGCAATGCATCTCTGCAAGCACATCCCGCTCATAGTTTGTTGCAGCCGCAATGGCAAATTTGCCCAAATGTTTCGAACACTGCATGATGCCGTTGAACAGCATGCTACTGCGCTTTGCCCAGGCAACATAGCCGCGCTGCCACTGCTGCTGCCGCCGTTGCTGCTCCTGCTGCTCAGGCCACAGCAGCGCAGGCAACCAGTCGGCATCCCTGTCAGCCTCCTTTGTCCGCAGCAGCACCCAGAACTTCAGACCCGGCTCTGTGTCTGAGTCAATGCACAGCAGCAGCATGGCTGGCTGGGGGGATGCGCGCAGCACATCCAGCAGGCCTGCCAGCGGCAGAGCTAGTGACAGAGGTGGGTGCATTGCTTGGGTGCTGTGCTGCTTGGCATGCAGTCAGCTGCTTGGCTGCAGGGGGTTGGCTGGCTGCAGATGTAGTCCATGGCATTCGGATGGGTGCAGATCACGCAGTATGGAGCGTAGCAGACGTCTTGCTCAGCCATTTACATGTTGCCAGTCAGGACCATGTATCAGCAGTTGCATGCTGCAGCTGCACACTGCGCGCTGTGTTGTCAACAAAAGCAATCAAAGTTTGTGTGTCCACTGCACATTATCAGGTGGAGGTGCGTCTGAGAGCCACGCCGCAGCGGTGGCCCTGCTGGCCGGGTCAGCTGACGCTGTGCCTGAGCCATGGACGCAGCTGCAGGGCATTGCTGAGGTGCTGGGCGTGATGGAGGCAGCTGTGTCGCAAAACATCTACCTGCTGCAGCTCATGCTGTACAGGTGAGCCAGTGCAGGGCCTGAGGGACACTGTTTCCGCACCATTTTGCTTGTTGTAAGGCTACTGTGCTAAGGGCAGACCCTTTGGATGCCGTTCTTGCTGTGCTGTCGTCTTGAACACTGCACTGATGCAGCACTGCTTTTCTCTTTTCCATTTCTAGATCTGTTCCCCTCCTGTCTGACCCTACAGGGACATCAAGCCGCCTCCACCCCTGGTGGCCACCTATGATACTGGCAGCTCCAGCACCGCTGATGCCCTGTCAGCAGTGCCCAGCCTAACAGGCGCAGGCAGCGGGCAGCTCAACCTGGCTAGCCCTGGGCCCCCCAGCAGGCCCTCTAACTGCTCCACGCCAGGCAGCAGCAGACCCACAGGTGAGATGCAGGAGCCACTGCGTTGCTCGCCTGGCAACCGGTGCTGAGTCCTTGTTTCATGTGCGGTGCCGTGCTCACAGCAGCCCCACAGCAGGCCTCTATGACTGCCAGTCAGTGTGTGTCTGTCTCCATGACTGTGTGCTTCTGCCTGACCCTGCAGGCGACCACCCCTGGTCCTCCTCCCACACGCCCCACTCCACCACCATGAGCCACACGGGCGCACATGTCAGCCTGGCGGCCAACCCCAGCATGTCTGGGGCTCGCCCCTCCATCATGGGGGCTGCTGGCAGCATGAGTGGGCTGGGGCCACTGTCACGACGGCCGTCCTACCAAGTGGGACATGGCGACTTGGGCGGGGGCCCCAGCAGGCAGTCCTCCATTATGTCCATGGTGCGTTCGGAGGCACAGAGGCATCCTTGGGAGGGGGTTGTACAGGTGTCTGCCCACATTCCGAATGGCTGGCTTGGCCACCTGCACATACTAATGTTGGTACCCGCAGCTGCTAGCTGTGCCCGCACTCCTGGATCATGTAAGTTGTTGGACAACTGCAAGAGTGCTGATGGTCTATTGCCTCAGGTGGTGCTCGTGTGTGTCTGCAGGGCTCGTCGCGCGTGTTCCGCAGCAACCGGCCCCCAGCCAGCCTACAGAGCCTGTGGTCCTGGTCCTGCAGCCTCACAGAGGGCCGCCCTGTCAGCAGCCTGGCCTGGAACAGCGCCACCAACAACCTGCTGGCAGCAGGCTACGGCAGCAGGCGCGCAGCCGGGGAGACAGGGTCAGGGGGCGCTGCGGACGGCACCACCGCTGCAGGGTCCAGTACCGCTGCTGGTGGGGCTGGGCAAGGGATGGGGGTCAGTCCGTTCCTGCAAGGTGGCCAGGGGAGTATGGTGGGCGGGCAAGGGGGCATGCTGCCAGGCGATGCTGCAGCAGGTGAAGGGGGGCCTGGTGGCGCAGCTGATGCGGATGCTGCTGGAGGCTGTGTGGCGCTGTGGAGCCTGAAGAACCAGTTCTTCCCTGTGTGGAGCTTCACCACAAAGACAGGTGCGTCTGGTTGCGGTCATCTGGCTCGCTCTTGATGCAAGCAAGAGCGCAATCATGCTGAAACACTTCGCAGCAAGCCTTGTCAGTGATAAGCATGTTCAACAAGTGCACAGCCTTGCCGTGAGGCATTTGACGGGGAGTGGTCAAAGCTTTGCACACCTGCCTTGCGCATGAACAGCGCTGCAAAGCCCTGTTCCTGCGGAAGGCAGGTGTGCAAAGCTTTGACCATTGCTCTGATGCGCCATACACGGCACCAAAGTGGATGTCTCATGGCAGTTTAGAGGCCCTGTAGCAACTTGGGCTGCCTTGTTGTGTGGCAAGGTCAGTGAGTTGCTGTGACATTGCTCATCATCAAAACGGCTGCCAAAAGGGCCACGGGGGCGTGACTGCTAGCTCATAGGTTGAACACTTGTGTCGGCGCATGCAAGAAGGTCGCATGTGCCCCAGATTGGGGCCTGCAACAGCAGTAGGGCACATCGGTCACCTCCTGCTGCATGCCTGCAGGTGTCACCAGCCTGGACTTCTCGCAGCGCAACCCCCACATGCTGGGGGTCGGCATGCACGACGGCACCATCGCTGTGTATGACGTGCGCAGCCGGCAGGCCACGCCCATGCTGGCCAGTACTGCAGACACCGGCAAACACGCAGACCCCGTATGGAAGGTAAGCAGGCTGGTCCGGAGGGTCGCTTGTGGGGGTGCATTTGGCTCAGCGGTCAGGTTAGACAGGGCTGAGGCGTAGCTGTGTGCAGCTTCTGATCACCCACCATCTACACTATGCCACAGTGTTGACTCACTGGGCCAGTGTGTTCTTGACTGCATGGGTTGGAGCTCAGTCTCATGCCAGCCCCATGCCAGTCTCATGCTTGTTGGCTCCTGCCGAACACTATATGCGTTGCGCGCTTCATTTGCTGCCTTGTGTCTGATTGGACTGCTCTTGTGTCAGGTGCGCTGGGTGGACCCAGGTCCTGAGCGCGAGGAGCAGCTCGTGTCCATCTCAACAGACGGCAAGGTCAAGGCCTGGACAGTCGCCAAGGGCCTGGAACACCACACACTCATCACACTCAAACGCGTGCCGCACTGGCTCGGTGCCAGCGCCGGCAGCAGCCGCGGCAGCGACGGCGGCTCGGTGGCGGCAGCAGCAGCAGCAGCAGCAGTAGCAGCGGCAGCAGCTGGGGCAGCAGTGCCGGCAGGGTCTGGGGCGAAGGCTGCAGCGACGGTGGCGGCCCTGCGGGGTGATGGGTCTGGGTCGAGGGGGGCTGTGATCAGTAGGAACACGGGCGGCATGTCGTTTGACTTCAGCAGCCTGGACAAGCGCATGTTCCTGGCAGGTGAGCGCATGTGGCAGCACGTCTCTGGCATCATGGAAGCTGCTTGATGGGCGGGCTTCATGACATGGGAGCACTGTGTGCTTGATGCCAGCTGCACTGTCTTGCTGACCTTGTACGGCACAGGCTCTGAAAACACATCAAGGGCGACCGCAAGTGCAGTGCCAGCTGTACAAAAGTGGCTAGAAGCACCATAGCAAAGCAGCAAAACTGCCACAACATCATGCTACTAACAGGTATGTGGTTTCATGTATGCAGGCACTGAGGACGGCCACATACACAAGTGCAGCACCAGCTACTGCGAGCAGTACCTGGAGACGTACCACGGGCACATCGGGCCCGTGTTTGCGTTGCAGTGGAGCCCCTTCAAACCCACCCTCTTCCTGTCCTGCAGCGGCGACTGGACGATACGCATGTGGCAGGAGGGGCGGCAGCAGCCACTCATGACCTTCCAAAGCAGTAACAAGGAGGTGCGTGTGTGCGTGTGTGCATGCATGGCTAGCTCACCGGCATGTATGGGTTCACCAACACTGCATACCGGGTTCGTGCCATGATGCAGCATGTACCACCCCAGCAACACATGTGCCTCAGCAGCTGGTCAACACTGCCACCTACACTGCAGCTCTGTTGCTGTAATCTGCTGATGCCGCCTCCTGATCCCCCGGGATGCCTGTCGGCGTATGCGTACATGCAGGTGCTTGACGTGGCGTGGTGCCCCAGCAACAGCACGGTCTTTGCAGCAGTGACAGCAGACGGGCGGCTGGAGCTGTGGGACTTTGCTGTCAGCACGTTGCGCCCCGTGTGCCAGCACGCGGTCACCAAAGCTGCTATGACCGCGCTACTATTTGCAAAGGTAAGCCGCAACGGGTGCAAGCACCCAGCTGCCATCAGCTTTCGGGATCCTTCTTTCAGTGCACAATGCACAATTGCACATACAGACGGCCGGCATGCTAAGCTGGTGTGCGTTGTGCAGAGGGAAAGAGTGTTGGAGCCACCTGCAAGTGACTCACTGTGTCTGTTGCGGCTCTGCTGGCTGTGCAGGACGCCCCTGTGGTTGTTTCAGCCACGGACGCTGGTGTGCTGCAAGTGTACCGCCTGGTCAACATTGCAGCAGACAGGCTGGAGCTACCAGAGCTGCAGCATGCACGTCTAGAGGAGGCGCTGCGAGCAAACATCATGAAGGCAGCAGTCACGGGCAGCTAACACAGCAGCAACTTGCCATATGATCCACCCGCAGATGCCTGTTGCTGTGGTTCAGCAAATCCTGTTTGCCATATTGCTCAGACATCAACAGCTGGGTGCTGGTGTGTTGCAGCTGCCTGTGTCATGTATACCAACTGGTTTGGTTGATCTGAGTCTGCTGCATGTTTTGCTTGTTTTTGCCCATTGGCAAATGCGCAACACGGCAATATGCCTGGCAGCTCATGCATGGCCAATTGGCAGTGGCGCTGAGATGCGCCCTCTCAGACACAGCCAGCTTTTGCTGGCGTTTGCTGCTCTGCGTGCAAGTCACGGGATGCATTGCATGCGGGAAGAGCTCACCGTGCAGCTCACCACAAACACCCACACGTGTCACTGCATGTTACATGAATTCCATGGGCATTGCTTGGGCGCTCGAGGCGGTGACAGCGGATCCTGGATGCTTACCGTGTGACACCTCATGAGCAGCCCAAGCAAGACAACATACAGGAGGATGCGATGCATACAAGACAGGCACACAGGGACAAGTGGAGGATGCATGCAAGAATGCTTCAGAGCATGTGCAAGCAGGCAGGAGATCATGGCAACAGGCCAGGCTAGCCCAACATGGTATGCACACTGCACAGCGTGTGCAGTACAAGCAACTTCTTGGCTTCTACATGGAACACACACACCATTGACACCCCAGAACACCCACAAAGGCCACAACCCTAGTCTCACACACAGCACAACCCAGGCTGCTCCTCATAGCCTCACCTCACATACCGTTGGCAGATCTGACCACAGGGTCATGCACACCAGAGAACATAACCCAGTAGTTTGTGCACTGAGTGGGTAGGAACGCATGAACTTGGCGAAAGGCAGCAGCAGCCACGGGCTCCCAGATGCGGAGGGGCCACCAATCGCCAGCACAACAAGCCCGATTCCAGACCTGATAATGCCACAGCATGGTTAGCTGACACAGAACTTGACATGTCTCACAGCTGTAAGATCAAACTGCAGTCGACTCACATGCACCATAAACAAGCACAGTCCGCTCATGCGGCATACACTGGCTGAACCCCCGGCCCAACTGACACTGAGGCTTCCCGTCGAGGGAACATTGGGCCCACATCATGCGTGAGCTGCAACCTGGCAAGCACACAATGTACAACATGGTGCAACTCTGCACTCCTGGGGCTCAGTACAGGCCACATAGACATGAAATAGGCAGTATCGACACACTTCGACCTGTTGAAACACGTTGAGAATAAGCGACAGTCGCTGCGGCGGCGGCTTCCTGCTAATCGCTCCACACACTTTGCAGGTCAATCAGATGGCCAGCACTTGCTGCGGCTGCAGCAGCAGCTTCCTGCTGTTCTTGCAGGCTCCCTTGCGAATGTCCTTGGCAGTAGCACCAGCACACTTTGCATAGCACTCGCTGGCATACGTACAGCCGCCTGCACATGCACAGGGCAAGTCACAGCAGACATTGGGCAGGCTCAGGTGTTCGCCATGCATTTGGTCATCCCTTGGTGACAAACGAGCTACAGCCACCTGCACAAATAGTTACATGAGTGCAACATACAGTTGACAATGCCACAGGTGAGCCCATCCTGCTACAGGGCAAACCCGGCACCACACAGCGCAACGCCCTGCGGAGCTCCTGGAGGTCTGATGGTCTGACTGATGCAGGATTTCCGCATCATCTGCATTCCAACTCTACCTCCAGCACAATCAACGCCCCCTCACCTGGAATGGTGCACGCTGCCGGGGCCGCACACACCGGCTCAAACGCCCACGGGCACTTGCAGTCAGTCCTGGCTGCGCCCCGGCCCTGCCCTTGCTGCCCTGTCCCACCACCCCCACTGGCCTCAGCAATGCTCATAGCCCCTGGGTGGGTGCATGCGCCCATGTAGGAGACTGTTGCGCCGTACACGCAGCGTGCCATGCAGCCGTTGGTGTAGGTGCAGCCCTTGTCGGGCATGTTGCAGCCTGCTGAGCCCTTGCCCGTGGCACACACCAGCTCCTGCTCCATACGGTTGCACCTGGGGGTGTTGTTTGAGGTTTGAACAGAGAGTTTCACTGTCATTGATGGCTGTTTGACTTGCTGTAGTACCACCTATGCTACTAATCCCAATGTTCTGCATTGGCACCAAGCTGTTGCGTTTCCTGGCAGGCAAAGCTGCATCTTCATATGCAGTGCAATCCGTTCTGTGCAGTAGTACAGAGTGTAAACCATGCGAAAAATAATGCACGACTTTGGCTTAAGGCATGCGTGCATGCAAACAAACTGCATGCATGCTGACGGGCTGCAGCAGTGCAGCTGCAAGGTGCGCAGCTGCTTCCAGTTGCGAGGCTGGACCACGATGCGTATGTCAGCATACCTGATGCGATCACATGGCAGCTTGTTTAGTTCTTCGACAGTCGATGACAGCTTCTGTTGCGCTGTGGTTGTCCTGGGTGCAGGCTGCGTCTGCTGTAAGGGTGCTGCTGGTGTCTGCTGAACAGCACATAGGCACAGCACCAGCACTGCCCAAGTACAACACCGCGCGTTTTTAATCATTGATTTTGATCAGAGTATGTGTGATGCAGCTCTTATGTGTATGTCAACGAGCCTTTCCAGCTGCACAGGCGTCTCGGAGACTGCCGTGAGGTGACTGTTGCCTCAAATGTGATGCGTTGGGGTCGCCCGCTTGTCAACGCTTGATGTTTTGCAGTTCGCGTCGTCTGAAACTTGACGTGGGACAGCTTGTACTTGACTGCAAGGAGTACATGTTGGTACTCCGGTGGTTGTCAACTGCCAGCCTGTTGGGCCAGGTTACTCCTAGCCTGGCCCTGATGTGTCAACTGCATCAACTCACGATGCGCGATATTTCACAGAGTGGCATTACAAACTGCCACTATGCATCTGAGCACATGCGTGTCAAGACTTGCACTGCATGCGACATGCCCAGCACCATGTGTGCTGGTTCTGGCAGTACAAGGAGACTTTAAAGTCTCCTTGTAAAACACAAATCAATGCCCAGGACACGGCCATGCACCAAGCATGATTGGCATGAGTTCAAATTCCCTTGACAACTCAACTTGTCAGAAGGAGGACCCAGCCTTAAATGCAGTGTTGAGGAGCAGCTGCAGTTTTCAGCCATGGCTCATCAAAGCCGCTGCCTCTTGGGCAGAGATGCCTCCCTGGCTTCATCACCCTCCCAACCCTCGGCCCCACCACCTGCAACACCCTGGCTGTCATCAACCACAAAACCGCCACTGGTCTCAAAACCTCCCGCCATGTGACCACCACCACCACCATCACCATAACCCCAGCCACTGCCGAACCCGGTGCCCGGCCCAAACCCATCTGGCCCAAGTGAATCTGGCCCACTGGCCTCACCAAGCCCCAAGCCGGCCCCGCCCCACTGCTGCTGCCACTGCTGCTGCAGGCGCTGCGCAAGTGCTGTGCGTGCTGCCTTGACTCGCTGCTGCCGCTGCTGGGGGGTCCTGGCAGCATCGGCAGCATCTGAAGGGGACAGGACAGCAGACTGACGACGCTCAACCTCTGCAGCTAGAGCCTGCGGGGCACAATAAAGCAGGATACAGCACAGCATGAGATGGCATGGAGGTAATGGTCAGTACAGCAAGGTCAGCCATAAACATGAGAGCAGCTGGCACAGGATGTCACACAGCACAGGGTAGAGGCGACGCATTATAGCAGAGCGTACAACCGCCCAAACCCATCAACCAACCCTGCCTGTCGTGTCCACACAATGGTCAACATGTTGTGCTTCACACCATACATCTGCGCACTGTGCCTACCCCCGTACAGCACCCACCCACCCACAAACCTGCAGGTCCATTCTTGACAGCTGAGCCGCGTCCTCTTCAGCAGCAGCAGCAGAAGCCTGTGCCCCTCTGCTGCTCTTACTGCTGCTGCCGCCGCAGCCTGCTGCTGCTGCCGCCCCATCTATGCAACCATCAGCCACATCAGCCTCCCACTTTGACCACCAGGCATACTCCTCATCAACCTCAGCGTCAGGGTTCAGCGCACCATCACCCCACCCGTCAGCACTCAACCCTGCAGGGCAGCCCCCTGCTGAACCCTGTCCTGCCTGCTTTGTCGCCCCTGCTGCTGCTGCCGTCAATGCCTGGAAGCCAGCTGCTGCAGAGGGGTGGCTGCATTTGTCAGGGTGGATCAACCCAGCAATACGCCTGTAAGCCCGTTGTATGCTGCTGTTGCTGCTGCTGGTTACTGCTGCTGTGTCAAGCTGCAATGCTGCCAGCCAGTTGTGCTGCTGCGCCTCAGCCAGCACTGTAGCTAAGGCATGCAGCTGCTGCGCATCCTTCATACACATTTGCAGTGTACTGCTACCAGTAACACCACCATCAGCGGAAGAGGCAGCAGCAGCACGACTGCTGCCAGCTGCCGCCTTGTTCGACGCCTGCTGCTGCTGCTGTTGCTGCTGCTGCTGCTGCTGCTGCCGCAGGGCTGTGAGTGCTACTGCTGCATGCTGTCGGGCCTGAGCAGGTCGGCCTGCTGTCAAGCACTCACTTGCGAGATGCAGCAGCTGCATGGTGTGGTCTGGCACATGGCCTGGGTCTGCTAGACCATCTCCTGCAGACTGCTGCTGCTGTGACTGCTGTGGCTGTGGCTGCTGTGACTGCTGCTGGGCCATGCCGTCTGGTAAGGAGGACCCTTGCAAAGCTGCTGACTCATCCCCGCCTGCTTGTGCCTCAGCAGCATCGCCAGCAGCAGCTGATGTCCCTGCATCAGTGGCCAGCAGCTGCCGCAGCTCCTGTACATACTGCTCAGGGTCTTCTGCTGCTGCTGCTGCTGCTGGTGGGGATGTGCATGTTGCTCTGACACCTGGCACACAGGCCCCACGATCGTCATCATGAGCAGCAGCAGCTGCAGCAGCGGGGGGAGAAGGAAGCTGCTCGCCCTCCCTTGCATCACCCAGTAGTGTGTCACAGGCGTTGCTGCTGTTGCCGCCTGCAAGGGCCTGCCTGCCTAGCAGCGTCCGCAGCTGATGTACATATGCATCAGGATCCTCTCCTGATCCAGCAGCAACAGCAGCAGCAGCAGCAGCAACATGCGCTGCTGCTTGTCGGTCACGAGAGCTGTCTCTTTGCCTGAGCAGCGCAGCACGTGCCATGATGGCAGCAGCAGAAGCATCTGCAGCTGATGCTGAGTCACCTTCAGTAGCTTGCTGTGACGGCATCTGCTGCTGCTGCTGGTCATCAGCTCTTGGATCACAGCGCTGATCACTCCTGCTCTTCAACACTGCTGCCCTGGCCAGTATACCAGCAAGCTCGCCTGCTGCTGTAGGCTCAGCTGCAGGGGCACTGGCGAAGCATGGTTCAGGCAGCACTTGCTGCTGTTGCTGCTGCCGTTGCTGCTGCCGTTGCTGCTGCTGCTGCTGCTGCTGCTGCTGCTGCTGCTGCTGTTCACGGCGCTGCAGCGCTCCAATGCGCGCTGCCAGGCTGTCCATGCAGGAAGGAGGCGCGGGCATGTGTGGGGCTAGTGGAAGTGCTGCTGTCACCGCTGCTGCCGTTGCTGCTGCTGCTGCTGCTGCTGTTGTGGCAACACACGTGCTGCTGGTCTGCTGTTGAAGGCCCTGAGAATCACCAGGCTCTGTGACAGCTCATGGGACCTGCATCCGTACGTGTGTACACAGGGGCAGGGGGCGCTGAGGGAAAGCAGAGGGTGTGTGGGGTGCAGCAGCTCTTCTGCGACACGCGCTGAGGCACGTGCAAGGGCAGCACATGCAGCACTGCAGATTGCACAGCTCGTCACACACAGAAAACCATGCACGCATGCAGAAGCCGCCCCTTGTCATCCTGCATGTGAGACATACCACCAGCCTGCTGATGGTGCTCCATGTGTTTTTGTATGCTTCCCAATGCATTCTGAACACAGTCACAAGTTCCATTCCACATTCAGATCCAATGCCAGCAGCACATGCAAACAAGCCCCCGTCCCCCAGTGCCTCACCTGGCCAGCACATCGTCCAGGACAGAGTCAAAGGCAGACAGCTCTGCAGGGAGGGCCGCAAGGCTCTGCTTACACAGGCAGCAGCATTACACCGGGCGGCAGTTACATATGAATGATGTCAACAGCGGCAGAGCAGCACATGCACCTAGTGCCCAAAGGGTTTCGACCAGGTCATGCACGTAGTCGAAGCACCAGGTCATGCACGTAGTCGAAGCACAACCTGATGTAGAATGCACCAGGTGGCAGTTTTGAAGGCAGTCACCTGCTACTCTACACGGTCGTGGTGGCTTGTTTGATCAGTGGGAAACCAAAGCTGCAATTTTGCATGCCCAAGCCGTAAGAAAAGGCATAGAGAAGCATAGACATACATGGCTGCAGCAGAACCCACCTCTTGGGTGCGATCAAAAGCACCTCCCCGGCTTGCTGTTGCTGAAATCACGGCACCAAGCTGAACACAGTACACAAAAGCACGTTGATTGTCGTCAACGGCGGTTTCGGAACACTATATGGGTGAACACCAACATTTGTGATGTGGTCACTACCTCACCTGCTTGCTGCTGCTGTCGTGGACAAGGCCTGGGGTTTGAGCTACGGTTTCGAGAAGCCCTTGAAGAGTATCCTTGACAATGTCTTTGTGGCGTTGCAGCTGCTGAGGGTTGGGCTCTGACATGCAGAGGCAGTCCTGGAAAAGGGGATCGATCAAAAGATGCGGGCCAGTATCTCAGAGTAGGACAGCGCTATGCAGCTATCACGCAAGCAAAGATGTCAATGCAGGGCTCTTGCCAGCTTCGGACGCTACGAGCTGCCCTCCGTGACTGTATGTTGGGTGTGACTCAGCAGTTTTGTCATCATGATTAACCGACGTGCTTCAAGCGTTCACAGGTCAAGCAGTAACGTCCACGCCAAGTACAACATAGGATCTATGATGTCTTGCAGACACCGTTCTTTCCCTGCAACGGAAGGTGCAAATTAGCTGGGTTGATCTGTTCCTCCTCCTGTGCTGGGCCGACTCTTGTTTCGCAGCCAGCACAAGCTGCAGGGATGTCAGATGCAGTTGCTGAAGAGTCGAGGTCGACCCAGCAATCAAGGATCGTGGATTGGCTGTTGCAGCTGCCAGGGCCAGCGTTGATACCTGTGCTGCAGAAGCTCGACACATGCAGTCTTGCCTGCACTGCAGTGACATGCAACAAGCTTAGTACCGCTGTGTTGGCAAACACGAGCAAGGCGGCAGTGAGTTGCAGCTCTCAACAGAAATTGAACAGCTTCAGTGACTGGCTGCAGCTGCGAAGCACCAGCCGGGGCAGCCTCAGTCAGTGCAGTATTGTTGGCAGTTGCCAGCATGTGCAGGACATACCATGGCTGCACAGCCTGCCGTGCCCTCAGCTGCGGCAGCTGGAGCTGCAACAACTTTGGGTGCAGCTTGCACCTGCAGTTGGCTTGCCAGGTGTGCTCAGTCATTGCACAGGCCTGACGCAGCTGGTCCTCAGGTCATGTGATGTTGATGATCTGCCAGCAGCAGCTGCCGCTCTTGCAGTGTTGCCAGCACTCCAGCACCTCAGCCTGGCATGGGTACAAAACCTGCAGGGAGACACGCCGTTGCTGGCAGAGATACAGTTTCCCCGCCAGCTAACACACCTCAGCATGACCTGTTACAGCGGCATGCACCACTGGTCAAGCGACGTCGCAGGGCTCGAGGCCGCAAGCAAGCTGAGCCAGCTGTCTGCGTTGACCCAGTTACAACACCTCCACTTGGACTGGATGCCAACATGCGGAGTACCAGGCGGGGTGCCCTCTCAGCTGGTGAGGCTGCCGCACCTTGGGCTGCAAATGGAGGAGACTACAGATGGTGCAGAGCAGCTTCAGCACCTCAGCAGTCTCACAGCACTGCAGCAGCTGTCACTGGTGGGCTCGATGACTGCAGATGATGTGCCTGGCGTCCAGCACCTGTCGCAGCTGACAAGTCTCACGCTGAACTCTCAGGTGATGGAGTTCAGCACGGCCAGCACCCGCAGCTGGGCCCGCCTGACAGCACTGCAACGCCTCTCGCTGCACCAGTGCACAGTACAGCCGCAGGCCCTCTCGGGTCTCGCACAGCTGAAAGCGCTGCGCTTGGAATTGGTGGATTCCAACGCGCCATTCAGAGAGCTATTTGCAGCAGTGTCTCAGCTGACGCTGCTGACTGAGCTATGTTTCATACAAGATCCTGCATACAACAGGGAGTCCCCTGCAGCAGATACCTACACAGCACTCACAGCCAGCACCAACCTATGCTCGCTCAAGCTGGTAGGGGCCACCATGCAGCCTGAACAGTCATGTGCCCTGTTCAAACCTGGTGCCTTGTACCCACAGCTGCGTGAAGTTGACCTGCAGCATGACCTGGGTGCTTGGAACACGCGTTTGAGCGAGCAACAGATTCAGCAGATGTGCAGCAGCTGCCCAGTTCTGGCGAGCCTGGCGTTTGTGCCATGTGGCGCAACAACGAGCCTGCTGCCGCTGCTGCAGCTGACAGCGCTTACTTGGTTGCGGGCGTACAAGCTGCAGGGTGCAGCAGAGGCAGCAGTGGCGCATGTTGCCGCACAGCTGACAGGGCTCAACGACTGGCCATGAGTGGCTTGTGGAAGCTGAGAGACCCTGTGCTGCTGCAGCTTGCAACCCCAGCCCTGACAGCCTTGAAGGAGCTTTTGTTGGATGACGATTTGCTGCGGAACACTGTAAGTAGGGAGGCGTTGGCAGGGCGGTCTGGGGGCACATGCAGCAACTCTGGCCAATCTTTATGTGCTGGGGGACAGGGGGTCAATCAAGTCAGTCAGGCTGCTCATTGGATGTGCAGGGCTGGCTTGCTGTCCAAAAGTCCTGTGGTTGCAGACCCAGTCATCATCTGTCTTGTCAGTTGACTTGATCACCCTTGGATGTCACTGGCAGAAAGTACAACAACCAGACAGTAGAGTCTCACAGGCCATGTTCTGAGGTGACATGAGGTCCTGCCCAACACTCTTTGCGCATGGCTAGGCACATTTTGTAGACAACTACAGCTTGTTGGACATAGAAAATGTGAGTGTATCAAGGTCTCATGCGCTGTGCTACATCATATGTCACAGTGTGCTGTGCTGCTCAGCGCAGTTGGATGCATTCCACACCATTTTGCTGTTTGAATTGCAGGCATGCTGGGGCAAAACCTCTGATGTTTGGATGCAGCTGCCAGCCTTTCTCGAGCAGCGTGGACTGGATGAGGGCGGCGCCTTGCTGGGCTGAAGCAGGCAGGGAGGAGGCAGTGCAGGGCACGTTTGATTTGTTTGGTGCTGGAATCCTTGCTTGCATCCGGTGCCATCCTTGTTGGTGCTGAGTGCACCCATGAGCCTCACGGCCTGCTGCAGATGGTAACATGCAATACCTGCACTGCCATAGCATCGTGCTGGCTCAGTTGATAGTTGGATTCGACACGTCTGTAATGTTGGGGTGTATGCGCATGTTGCATGGGCCCACCAAGTTTTGGCCAAGACAGTGCCTCAACCTTGACAGCCTGTCTTTGCCTGGCCGCAGCCGCGGGTAATTTGGGTTTATGCGGCAGGCCATCCTGGGACTTTGGTGTTTCAGCGTCTTGCATCTTTTCCTGTATGTAGAAATCAACGACCAATACAGCCCAACTGGCAAATGAAGCTGCTGCAGGCAGCACATTTGTCAGGATCGGCGGCCCACAGACCCTCAGGGATAAATCCCAGCCTCGTGGTGTACGGGAAGATGATCAGACTCTGAATTGTCAACCTGTAGTCCTTCAAGTATGTCCAGCAGGCTGTGCACACCATTGCTGCTTGTGTGTATGCCGCCAGCAAGCTCCAGTGAGCAACCACTGTGGCGTTTCAAAGGTGGCCATTGTGAAAAGGCCATGACTATGAGCAGGTGATCAGATCAACAGATCAACCAATGTGGCTACCTTCCATCCTGGCAGCGCAGCTCCTGCTGTGTATATCACTGAGATACAAATGTGCAACCTTGTTTGCTGTGATCAGTCTTCTTTCATTCGTCGTTGAAGCATTGCGTCATGTGCAGGGGGAGGGGGCGTAATGCTCACACAAGTGGCTTTACACGTATAGAGCCAGTTGTGTGAGCATTACGCCCCTCTTCGAAACAGCACGAGCGTGGGCTCTACATCATACAACACTCGCGATCTGATCCGTCGTTCCAATTTGTATGAGCACGAACTGCACGAACTGCGAAGTGCACGAACTGCAAACGCGCGTGTAATGAGAACCGCGCCCTGCAACTTTCATCTGGACGTGTAAGCTTCATAGCTGCTACTTTGCGCTGTTCCTATCGTCAAGGTGTGGTCTGGACCGTTGGCAATGTTGTCCCGGAAAACAGATCCGTGGCACTTGCCTTCCCAGTACGCCCTCTTGCGCTGTATGCGTTGACTTGGATGCACAAAACCATATATGAGGGCACATATGTTGTCAAAAGATCCAACCAGATGGATACAGCTAGTCCGAGACAGAGACAAAGAGTGCTCACTTGCTGTGCCACTTGTACACTTGTGCAGCCCTCAGGGCTGCCAGGGCCTGGCACTAATGACAGCTGTGCGCTTGACGGCAGAAGATGAGCATGCTGCGAGGCTGAGTTTGGTTGTTTGTGTTGATCTTGCAGGTACAAACAGTGATGCAGATTGGTCCTGCAATACTCTTGGGGCTGCTGCTGTCAGCATTGGCTTGCTCTGCCAGGCTGCAGGCCACTCCCAACCCACTCCTGGGTGAGTGCTGCAGTGGTGCCATGCCACAACAAGCTGAATCTTCCCTAAAAGTTACTTTATGATAGCAGCTACAGCTGTATCATAACCGAGCCGGTGTAGTGACCTGGACAGCCACAAGCCTGCCAGGCTGTGCTGGGCCAGACCTGTGCTGGGCCAGACCTGTGATGGGTCAGCAGGGGGGGCCGTCTGTCAAGCTCTCATGCACCACTGGACTGTATGGACATGGGTGGGGTTGGAGAGGCCCCAAGGCTACTCAGCTGTGTGGGTGCACTTCACTTGTTCAACATGCAAGTGGTGAAGATCAGACACGACTATTCCACAAGCCCAAGATTCATAGACTTGCATAAGGCCAGAGCCCCATCTAGTGGCTGCGGCCTCTAGTGCCGCTAGTATGTCAACTGCGTTGCTGCCGCAACAGAGACGGTCCACTATGTAACAACACAGATCGCATGCCACGGGCTGTGGGCCGCTGTCTCCAAACCCTTCTCGAGCCCGCGTCCCAAGCGTCAACCCCTCCTGCATTCAATGGGCCACACTCCTCCCCTGTGTGTTCTGCTGCCGCACAGCGCCCGCCCCCCTAGCCCCCAAGCCTGGGTCCCGCCCCGTACCCCAGTCCCCGTCACGGCCCACTTTCCCCAACAAGTCACCTGGTGACGCGAGGGCCCAGGAGCTCTATGAGGAGATCATGACCTACCGCGCCTCCCTGAAGCCCCCCCTGCCTCGCATCCCCCTGTGCACGGGCCTCAACACGGTCGCAGATATGCATGTGGCAGACCTCTCCAAGCACCCGCCCAAGCCGCCCTGCAACCAACACTCCTGGTCCGAGTCCCCGGACTGGACTGGGTGCTGCTACACTGGCAAAGCTGACGATACGGAGTGCCATTGCATGTGGGACAAGCCCAGCGAACTGTCTACGTACAGGCACTATGGGTTTGAGATTGCAGCAGGAGGCGCGGGTTACCCGATCACGCCAAAGGAGGCTGTGAAGATGTGGAAAGACAGCCCACTACACAACGACGTCATGGCCAATCAGAGGTATTGGGAGCAAGAATGGAAGGCTATTGGTGTTGCCATCAACAAGAACTTTGCGGTTGCCTGGTTTGGGCGTGATCCCTGCTGACTGGCCAGTGGGTGATATGCATGATGCTCCGGTGCCCGCACCGCTGAAATATGCACTGGGACACCTGTCAGGTACTCAACCATGCAGGAAACTTTGTGGTGGGGTTTTGTCTGTTTCGAAGTCAGAATGCCAATGCCTCCCTTTCCCTCTGGCCCGGAGCAGATGGTCATGCTTGTTGTGATTTGAATTGACAGCATTGATGTTGTGGCACATGGGCGATTGCGTTGGCAGCCTGGCACTGCTGCACTGTAGCAGGCCAGGGGTAGCGTTGTGAGTCACCCGGTGTTTTGAAAACATTTGAGGTCTGGTCTGATAGTGCAGTGCCGTGTGGTGCTGGCTGTTTCAGGGCGGGTTGCCCACTGGCATGCAACAGCGCTGGGATGATGAGCTCTCAGCAGGGCCGGCAGACACATGACATCACATACACGTCATCACTTGTCATACTGTGTGACATGGTGCGCCGCCAGGATATCCATCGATGAGTCATTGTGGAGTGCTTTACTGGGCCTGTGCCATGCTGGCACCCCGTGTTGCCAGAGCAGTTGTGTTGAGGGCCGGCTGCTTGGGGCTGGGCCAGCATCAGAATGCACGTGGTCAACATCTGCTCGTTTGCGTCACACGGGCTGCACTTGTTGCAATGTAGTCACTGCAGCTACTAGTCGTGGCTGCCCTTGTACAGACAGGGACTTACTCACTTACTTACAGACATGTCGCTGTACAGCGACTAGCCCACCTGAGATGGTTCAAGCTCGAACGGTGTCGGGACAAGCAAGCAAGACTTGAGCCCCAGTGCATCCGCACCGCCGGTCCATGATGGTTGCTCCTTCTGTATTGCTCTCTTGCAGCCAGCAGCCTCAGCCATAGTTTTCCACGTGACGCCTGTTGTAGTCGCCAACCACTGCAGCAGTGGACCAAAGGTTTTGGCGCTTGATCCGCAAGCAAGTAGTGTTGCATGCGTTGCCTTTGTTCTGTGAGTAACATGGCTTTCTGTTTGTTCCTGAGGCTGTGTGTGCGCTGACCCAACGGTTGCGTGTTTGACATGCCATATGGCGAGGTTGTGTTTGAGGCAGGACCTGCACATGCACGCCGAACCTGCTTTGCTTGCGCTGACCCAGCAGTTGCCTGTGTGTTATCACATCTCTACTGTCAGAGAGGGTATTGGGACCGTGAAAAACAGCGGGCTGTCTTCAGTGCAGGGCCTACAAACGCATGCCACAGCTGCTGTGCAGAACGTGATGGCTGTAGTTTTTGGAGTCCACCACTGGTTGCGTTCATTGCCGTGCCTTCAAACCACCTGTTGCCAACAGCTGCAGCCTACCTTGTGGTGCGGCAGAGGTACAGTCTGTGGCTGCTGCAGGTGTTGTAAAGAACAGGGGGTGTTGTGTCATACATGTGTGTATGTGCCACGTTGGAACAACGTGAATTACGGCTACTTCACTGAGTAGAATGAGACTGCGTAACTGTGTGTGTTGAAAGGAGTCACCTATGTTGCATGTATAATGTGTACGGGCAGTCAGCACACGGCCCAACACTCCTTCCTTACTGTGCATCAAACTGTGCATCGAGATCATGAGGCAGCAGCCAGGTGGCACCTTCATCTCCTGGCCTGTAACAATATGTTGCAGTGGGTGTGCCGCACGTGCACACACAGCCACAGGATAGGACACAACACCTAGGATCAAAATGATTCCCACCAGACCTCACGAGCACACGCACCACCCATCCACCAACCATCTGAAACCAACACAGCCAATGGCCTGGCAGCCGGGCCTGCACAGCTGCCGCCTGCTGACTCAGCATCATGACTCAGCAGGCTGTGGAAGCTACAGCTGCTTCAACGGCACAGTCCAACCCCTGCTTCTATATAGTGCAGACGGGACGAGTGCGGTGTGGCGTACCACAGTGCCTGTTGCTGCAGGGACCGCTGGGACCGACACAGATGTGGGGACACTGCAAAAAGCAGAACTAGTGTGGGGCACATCGCAGTCTGCTGCTGTGTTTTCAAAGAGCCAAAGGCATCCTACACCCCACAAGCAGAGGGGTCAGGAGACACAGCTGCAGTGCGCCAGCCCAGCATTGACATGCTGCAGGAAGCCAGCGGCTGCTGCTGGCGCCAGCACCGCTGTTGCAACACCCACAAGCTGCTACCACGCGTCACCATCTAGCACAAGGTGCTGCTGGTGCTGCTGCTGCCGCCATGACACTCAGAGCCATCAGCTGCCACCGCAACTGTCCTGCAAGATACAGCTAACTGTGCTGCTGCTGTCGGTGTGCTGCGCTTTGCACCGCAACACTGTGCTCTGCTGCTGCTGCTGCTGCTGCTGCTGCTGCAGTGCTTCACGATGCCGCGCCATGTGCTGCTGCTGCTGGTGGTGGTGCTGTTGCAGTAATGCCGCTGCGCCTGCCCAGCTCCTCCAGCTGCTGCAGGAACTCACCGCCTGACAGCAGCTGGAGGAGCTGGGCAGGCGCAGCGGCATTACTGCAACAGCACCA
>QAXK01004251.1:0-11526 GCA_004335735.1 Chlorella sp. KRBP | reverse complement strand
CTACAAGCTGCTGTACCCAGGCACCCTTGCCGCTGCTGCTGATGGCAGCAGTGACGGCAGCAAGGCAGCAGCACAGCAGCTCACAGATGGGCAGCAAGCAGGGAGCGGCAGCAGCACTGGGTCCGCGCTGGACCTGCATTCGCTGCACAACAACTTCCAGGGTGGTCAGCACAAGGTGCAGGACATGTTGAATAGGAGTGTGGTGAACGAGGGCAGCTGGAGCTTTGCAGAGCAGTCGATGGTGGTGCTGGTGGTGTTGGGTGTAGGGGTGGCTGCGTACAGCAGGTACGCAAAGTACCGTGCAGACAAGGCCAAGAGCCATAGGAGCGAATGAGAGAGTACTTGGTGTTGCAGCAGGAGAGTGTCTTTGCATTGTGTGTTATGCACTTCAGCATCATCTTTGCACATGTACATGTGCAGGTCAGGCCTTTCTGCTTTGCTGTTGTTATTCTGTGTGTGCATTGTAGCATTGCCTTGCAAAATCTGCACAGTGGGTGGGTGTTGATGTGCCGGTCTTGCCTTTGTTGGTACAAAGCAACCTTTGGACCCTTTGCAGCCTGAGCGTTTGTATGCCTGCACAGTCACTGAGTGTGTAGAGCAAGACACTACCGGTCATACCTTGCCCTATGTAAGCAGAGAATGTTACCACCGGTACAGGGTGCTCTGAAACACATTCAAGGTATGTCCTGTCCTGTGCCAACGGTTTGGTGTGACAGGCTTTGCGATGTGCAACCATATGCGGTGACCATTCTTGACCAGATCCCCTGCATGTGGCACGGGGGTCCTCCAGGAGCCATGCTAGCCTGATAGTGTTGCACATATGTCTGATTTTTCAATCTTAGCTCTAGTCGCAGCATGGCAACGACCCTCTGTGCTGCCATCAACAACACAGGCGGTTTCCAAGGTTGGCAGGCCACGTGTCACCACTTTTTGTCACTCTGACCTTGTCGGCCCTGACAGTTTGATGCATCCTTGCTGCACCTTCGAACCTATTCTTCAGTTACAAGTGCACTGAGCTCTGCTCTTCACGCGTTGCAAGTACAGGAATTCCATAACGCAAGTCCCGAAGGGTTGCAGACTTCTTACTATCTTCGGTGGTGTTCATAGGTTTCTGATCGTATACATAGGGGTGATAGTGCGACTTGCAGCTTGCGAGCTGACAAAAGCGTGCCTGCAGACAGTATCCGCCACAGAATCAACTCGCTGCAACGCTCTTCAAGGCCATGGCAGCAGACCAGCCTCACATGGAGCACATAGATGTGATATGTCGTATTTCAGGCGGGGGTGTGATTGCAGCTGAGAATGGCAAGCAGCTGCCAAGGTTGGCAGGCAGCAGGGAGCAGCTGCAGCCCAGTCAGGCAGCATTCTTGGAAGGCCACGACACGGTGGTCATCGCAACTCCAAACGTTGATCAGGTAGAATAGAGATCTCAGTATTATATTGATGCATCTTTTAGCCCTGGCAACCTGCTCAAACACACAGCATTCACCCAACAACCATCTGGGCCTGCATGGGCACATGCTAAGTAGCAAACCTGCAATGCCAAGTGCTGCAGCAGACCATGACTACTGCTGTCTGTTCATATATTGTTCATATATTGTGCTGAAGTCATGCAAATGTGACTTGTGCCATGCCCAGGTCCTGACCCCCTTGACCTCTCAACAGCACAGCACAGTGCCCATCAACGACCTCAGCACACCCCTGTCGATCAACACACCCATCTTCTCTGGCACTGCCCTGCTGTGCCTGCGCCACATGCCCAACACACCTAAGGGCATGTTTGAGGGCAAGCGCCGGCAGATGGTCCTGACAGTGCAGGTAAGGGCAAGGGCACCTGAAACCCTGCAGGCCCGCTGCTGTGTCCTCCCGCTGTCTACCGCTTCACACAGTGTCCCAGATGGCTACACTCTGCGACACCCACCCAACCAAAATCATCACCACAGTCGTACACACCACACCAAGTCGCTCACAGATCACCCCTACATCCTCGCATCCTAACTCACTGCACTCCACCAACCCTCCCTGCTGTTGTGCTGCACAGGGCCGCTTCAAGCAGCCCAACGTGCCCCTGGACAGCCTGGTGCTGGGCTCAGAGTTTGCACGGCCCCTCAAGCTCCCCGCAGGGCCCCTCATCAGCAGCGCCATCACCTGGCTCGCACAGAAGCTGGGGGGTGGCGTGTCTGTCAACGTGGGCGGCAAGGACCCACACATCCTCGCACCCCTGGTCGCAGCCGCGCAGGTCATCAACGTGGCACAGCCGGGGCATGCACCGGACCTGCAGGCGCCTGCAGAGGACATGCGCCTGTTTGACGCGGGGCTGGTCAGCAGCTGGACAGGTGTGTGGGAGGCGTGGGCATGCACTTACTGCATGCGTTTGTCTGATGGGGAGATCTGTATGCACACACGACTTGCGTAGAGATGCATCCATATGGAAGCAACAGTGCACCGGGGGTGCGGTGGACTGACCACCAGTACATGGGAGTGCTTTGTTGGCTACGCAAGCTGTCCTTGAGCATGTGTTGTCGTTGATGTCCCAGTTTGCTTGCTGACCTGGTTTTGTTGGTGTTGCTGCCGCACGCAGGCAAGCCCATGTCCTCCAAGCAGCGGCGTGCACACTTCAGCAGCGGCTACAGCAGGAAGGGGCGCTGCTACGACACAGACCATGTGTGGACCTTCCAGGTGTATGAGCACATCATGGACTACTCCACATTCCTGCTCAACATGCCCGTCCTCCACTTTGACATGGTGCAGGTGAGTACACAGGTAGTACAGTGCTGGGGCAGTACTTGCAAGAGTACCTGCAGTACACTAACCTGAAAACCAATAGCTTGGGGGCTGGTAGCTTGAGAGTCTGGCATCGGGCAGCCCTTGCAGCCTTCCAAGAAAGCCTTCTCAGCACGCTCTGTTACACGAACACATGCTGGGCGGTTGTTGACGGCTTGGCAGGTGTGCTGACATAGGATGGTGCACATGTGTGCGTGTGTGTGTGTCTGCAGGTGTTTGATGGCCAGCCCCTGCAGCTGATGATGAAGGACCTGGCCAGCAGCCACAGCATGCTGCACCTCACAGTGTGGCACAGGCGCATGCTCAGCCACACACCCAGCCCCCGGGCACACAGGCACACACACAGCCCGCGGGCGGCCAGGCGCACACACAGCGCGGGGGGCGCACGCCACAGCACTGGTCACTTCCAGGAGAGCAGCGAGGATGCAGCAGCAGCAGCGCGGGCGGTGCGGCAGTAAGAGGACGGCTGCAGTTGTTGTGAAGGGGTAGGCCAACGTTGTGCAGGCAGATGCATGGCTTCTGCACGGCTGGCACACTAGCCGCAATAATTGAGCAACCTGTGTGATGGGATGATATCAGGGCCCCCAAGGCCATGGAGACAGAGGCAGTCGTGATTCGGCGGGTGTGTTGCTGTTTCAAGGCCTCCTGTGGGTGCTGTGCTGTGCACTTGCCTGCTCAGCTTTTGTGAGCGGTGGTGACAAGGTGACCTCTGTGGGCTACCTGTTGTGCTTGCCAGCTGTCTCCAGCATGAGCGGCATGTCCTGCTGTTGACCGTTCTTCTCTTGTATATCCTTGTATTTCCCCGTGCTCATTACTATGAAGTCCCCTGGGGGACGGCTGAGGCTGTGTTCTGTCTGCTGGGGTATGAACTGTCTGCCTGGTCCACAAACATTATCCATTCTGGGAATGCTCTGTTTCTGCTGCATGTATGACTTGTGTTGTGCCCAGGGGTGTTCCTGCGCGTCCAGACATGAGTCTGGTTGTTGTACACAGTTATATCTTGTCGCTGTTTGGAGCTGAGTGGTGGTGCTGACGGAGTGCTGTCACTGTGTGGTGTTGGTCTAGCAAAGGGCGATGTCACAGAGTGACATAGTCAACTGATTTTGTTGAGAGCTGCCAGCATACACACAACGCGGAGCATCGCATGCAACAAGGCATGGAACACAGCATCACCCATGTTCTCCTTACTGTGTGCATCACATGCTGATGGGCGTTGCCATTGACCATGGACAGGCTGTGCAAGCCTTGTGGGAGTGACACGTGGACAGCCAAGGCGTATCTTGGTGTGATCATGACTGGTGGGAAGCTGAGGCTGCAGTGGCTGCCGCTGCAACGTTTTGTGCGGATACTGCTTTGCGCAGCACAGCTGTGGCTCCAGGTGGAGCCTTGGAGAGTGCTCAAGGGTGTTTGGTGCTTCTGGGGCCGCTGCCGTTTTGTGTGCACGGCACTGCCTTTGTGAGAGAGAGGGTGTCGGGGCTGAGTCACTGTAGCCCCAGGTTGCTTATACGTATTTGCTCACTGTGGCGTGAGGAAGGGTGGCCAGCATGAGCTGGTCCTTGATGAATCTGTACTGGCCATTATGGCAGCTTGGGCTTGGGTATGCAAAGCCCTGCAGATTGACTGGTGTCAGGATGGTGGTAACATCAGTTGGATGATGCATTGCAAGGTCAATGGTGCCAGCGCGCGGGCTGTACAGCAGCCAGGCAGGTGTTGAGTGTGCACGCTTACATGTCAGACGGCGTTGCACAGTCTCGCCAATTGCAAGCAAGGCTCGTCAGTTGCAGAATCACGTGCACACACTGTGTGCTGCAGCAACACACTCAGAAGCAACATCAGATGAGCCAGGTCGAGCAAAGCACTGGCTATGAAAACCTTCTGCGCCAATGCGCAACGGGTAAATCAAACTCACTGCTGAGGCATCACGTCCTATAGAGCCTGTCCTATGCAGAGCTCTCAAATGCTAAGTGAAATGTATGCAAGTGTAGGTCTGTCCGAACAGGTGTGCTGCTTGCAGGACTCTGCAGCGCAGTCAACTCAACAGCACATTACAGTACAGTACAGTACGTTACAGTACAGTACACGCCACCTAGTACAGCTGGCAGACACACGTCATCAGACCTGTCAAGAATCACCAAAGCTCTATGCGTGGCAAGCTGCCAGGACGAGAGGGATGAACCCCACACTCTGCCGCCAGCACTGCACACGACCCCATGCACACACCTCCGCAGTGTCCAACACGGTGTGCACACCCCTGTGTGCATTCCCTCTGTGCACATCCTGTGTGCATTCCCTGTTCACAGGGTCAACACAGAAGCTGCAAGCGGCTCCATGCATGCCTGAGGCGCGTGTGCATCACAGCCTCAAACCTGCACAGCAGCATCACCCTCATCATGGAGCTCTGCCACAGCGCACCCGCCTGCCCTGACCACTCTCAAACATAGCTTCTATAAACCAACCACGCTGGTTGCAACTGGTCCTAGGAGCCTGCAATGCTGGTTGCAATCAAGTCTTCAGGGCACGCCTGTGCCAACGCTGTGCACACTGCATGCAGCACAACAGGCCCTAGGGCCCAGCCCCTCACACACCCCAAGTGCTCACCTGCGTCAATCACCCACACCCACTCATACACACACACCTATTATCCGATGCCATCACAACACCACACGCACATGTTGAAGCAGGCCAATGCACACTGCCGGATGCATGCATGCACACATTCCGATGTGCACAAGCCGCTACAGTCGGCCCCAACCCATGAGCTTGTTGACGCCTGGCCTGACAGCCCTAGTCCCTGCAGTGGTCACTGGCTGGGTGAGGCTGGTGGCGTCGGCTGCATGCTCAACGTGGTCAGCGGCAGCTTATCAACGCCTCAAGGTCAAGCCTGACAACCCTAGCTTCCGCGGTCAATGTGCCTCTGTTGCAGCGCTCCTTCAGGCTTAAGCAGTTGGCTGCATGCTGCAGCAGCAAGCCCCAACTTATCAGCCTGTTGAGGTTGAGCCTGACACCCTTGGCCAAAGCAGTCATCAATGCTGGGTCAGGCTGATGAAGGGTGCCGCATGCTGCGTGTAGCTAGCCCCAGTTCAAGAGCTTGTCAGGGTCCAGCCCCCCCTGGCCACCTTGGGGGTTGCCAGGCCTCATCTGCTGCATGTACTGCTGCTGCTGCTGCTGCTGCTGCTGCTGCCCGCCCATGTGCATCTGCTGCATACCCTGAGGCATGCCCATGCGCCCCGGCTGCTGCATCATCTGCTGCTGCTGCTGGAACTGCATCTGCTGCTGCATGTTAGGAGGCATACCACCACGCATGCCGCCCTGCATACCGCCTTGCATTCTACCTTGCATACCACCTGACATGCCACCCTGCATGCCGCCCTGCATGCCGCCCTGCATGCTCACCCGCTGCTGCTGCTGCTGACGCTGCTGGATGGTTTCCGTGAGCAGCTGCTGCAGCATGTTGTGCCTCTCTGGCTCTGGCATGGCCTGTAGCACCGCCTTGTGCTGGTCTGTCAGGTTGCGTATCAAGTCCTGCATAGCAGCCTTGGTCTCTGCCTCAGACACACCAGCCAAGCCTCCTTGTGGACCCTGAGGACGCATCTGCTGCTGCTGCTGCATCTGCAGCTGGGCCAGCTGCAGCTGCTGCTGGTGGTTGAGGCCAGGTAGTCCGCGGCTCTGTGGGGCGACAGCAGGCAGGAATGGCAGCAGTGAGCAGTGTGGTCAGCAGGCAGTACGGCCAACAGCTTCTTTGAGGTTGTGACGGGTTGTGACTATCAATAGGTTTGAGTTAATCGTGGAGCTGGCTGTGAGCAGGCACTGACAAGCTGAGACTGCACAGCAGTATGTGGCACGTAGGAGGCCCTGACTGGTGTGGCAGTGGTGGGCCACGCAGCAAGCGGGCAGGCAGCAACAAGGCACCAACCCGTCACCGTCATGAAGCCGGGACACGTGGTCGATACACAAGGTCCACCGCCACCACCCCACCCTCACCTGTGCCAGTGCTGCTGCTGCTTCAGCCTGGTTCCAGCCTGATCCAGGTGCCCTGCCCTGACCACCAAACATGTCCCCACCCCTCTGCTGCTGACCCACAGCAGCTGGACCCATCATACCAGCCCTAGGCCCCTGGGGCCCACCACCTGGGAAGGCACCCACACCCCCGAGCATACCCCCGCCGCTGTACGGCCCCTGCTGCTGCTGCTGCTGCTGGCCAGGCATCCCAGCAGGCAGGCCCCCAGGCCCCCGGGCAGCCATGTACCCCCCAGGGGGCAGGGGGCCCTGGCCCATACCCCCCTGGGGCATCAGGGGGTTACCCCTAGGCCCACCCCCCATCATGCTGCCAGGGCCCCCCATCATACCCCCACCACCCCCTCCAGGCATCATATGCGGGAAGGGCCCCCCACGGCCCATCATGCCCTGGAACATCACCCCACAAGGGGCCCCAGGGTTTAGGCCCATGCCTGGGATGGGGTTTAGGGTCATGCCTGCAGCACCAGGGGCACCGGGTGCCCTCAGGGGCTTGCCACGCCCGCGGCCGCGCCCGCTGCCGCCCTTGCGGCGCCGCCGGGTCTCGCTGTCGCTGCTGCTGACGCTGCTGTCGCTGGATGAGTAATCTGAGTCGGCCTCGGGGTTGAAGTCTGCGTCTTCATCGCTGTAGTCTGGCCCCCGCTTCTTCTTCCAGCCCCGCTTCTTCTTGGCTGGCTTCTTGCGCTTCTTAGCCTCCTGAGGCTCCTGCTGCTGCTGCTGCCCCGCCATCTGCTGCATGTACATCTGCTGCTGGCGCATCATCATCATCTGCTGCTGCTGCTGCTGCTGTTGCTGCTGCTGCATGTACATCTGCTGCTGCTGCTGTGGGCCACCAGGGAACTGACCACCATACACACCAGCACCAGCAGCACCAGGAGCAGCAGCACCGCCAACAGCAGCAGCAGGAGGCATCATGCCACCAGGGGGCATGGCTGCAGGCCTCATACCAGGACCCCCAAAGCCACCAGGGACCCCGAGACCACCTGCTGCTGCTGCTGCCACCTGCTGCATGCCCTGCTGCCCAGCAGTACGGGCCCCCCCCGGTACACCCTTCCTGCGGGACTGTCCCGCTGGTGTCGCCAGTACAGGCGGTACCGCCTCGATGCCCACAGCAAAGCGCACAAGGGCTATGTGGGGCTCCAGGGAGGTGCGGGGTGTAGGCCTCGAGGTCTTACCACGCCGTGTGACCAAAACTCCGTCGATGGGGGTCCAGCCAGGCCCGTGCTGCGCCTTGCGGCCGCGTACTGTCGCGGCGCGCCGGGGCCTGCCTGAGCGCGTGAACTGCTGCGGCACGGCTGTCTGATGCTGCTGCAGCTCAGCAGCAACAAGCGCCGCCGCAGGCGGAGGGAGTGAGGGCGCGCCGGCAGCAGGTGCGGGTGCAGGTACGGCCTGCGGCATCTGCTGCAGTGTGTGCTGCATGCGCTGCTGCTGCTGCATCAACAACTGCTGTTGTTGTGGCAGGCCGGGCTGCTGCTGCTGCTGCAGGGGCAACATCTGCGTCTGTGGCAGGCTGGGCTGCATGCCCTGCGGCATATGCTGCCCCTGCTGCTGCTGCTCTTGCAGTGGCTGGGGCACACCTTGGGGTGGTCGCTGCTGCACATGCTGTGATGGTGGCCGTGGCGCCTGCCCCGGGGCATGTGGCAACTGCTGCTGCTGCTGCTGCAAGCCCTGTGGCTGCTGCTGCATAGCCCGCATGCACTGCTGCCTCTCCTGAGCCAGTCGTGCAGCAGCTGCTGCAACTGGGTCAAATGCTACAGGGGCGGCAGGCGGAGCTGGTGGTGGGTAAGCACCTAGGCTGTCGCCAGCTGCTGCTGCAGCAGCACCGTCAGCAGCGCCACCCCAAGCAGCAGCACCAGCACTGCCAGTAGCACCAACAGGCGCGTGCTCCACTGATTCAGATGGCTGCGCACCTGTGGCTGTCACAGGGAGGTTTGCTGCCTCATCTGCAGGCCCGTCTGCTGCTGACTGCAGCTGCACACCAGGCGCAAGGCCTCCACCACCACCACCACCACTGCCGCCGCCACCACTGCCGCCAGCAGCAGCAGCAGCAAGAGCACCTGGCTGTGCTGCTGCGGGTTCAAGGATGTGTGGCCCTGCCTTCCAGCTGGGGTGCTCAAGTCCAAGCCCTGCCCCGGTGCCTGGCTGTGCTCCTGCTGCTGCTGCTCCTGCTGCTGTCCCTGCTGTTGCTGTACCAACCCCTTGCCACGGCTGTTCCATGTCAGCCACATCAGGTGGTGAGGGTGTTGCGCTGCGTTTGACAGCTGCATCGGGTGCTGCTGCAGGTGCTGCTTGCAGGGCAGTGAGAGGCTCCCCACTTGCCGGCCTGCTGCCTGCTGCTACTGCAGCTGCAAGTCCTGGCCTGATTGTTGGCTCTGGGGATACGTCAGCAGCAGCAGCAGCAGCAGCTGCTGCTGTTGCTGATTGAAGCTCAGCGCTGTGTAAACTGCTGGTTGGTGGGTCTGGAGGAGGGGGTGGCGGGACAGCGCCATCATACACTGGCCCCCCGTGAGCAGCAGACATACCGGGTGCCTTTGGCTCTATCTGCTGTTGATCAGGGCCGACGTGCCCCTGCTGCTGCCTAATGTCTTGGTGAGCTGGGCCTGCTAGGAGAGCTGGGTCATGATGCTGACTGGCTGTGTTGTTGTCATTTGGGGCAGCAAGTGTCCCACCCTTCACATGCAAGTGGTCGGATCCAGGTTCCCCTGATCTGTCCTGCAGCATGCTTTGCGTTGACAGGCCTTTCTGACGCTGCTGGTCCCCTTGTGCTGCTGCTGTTCTGCCATCAACCCCTGCTGTCAGCAGGTCAGTGGGTGCATTGGGAAGCATGGATCTTTGTGAATCCATACTTTCTGCTCAAACCATGCCTATGAATTGCACATACGGCGCAAAGAGAGCACAGACTACGTCGCACGGAGCTTGCTCAACAACGCGAAATGAAATTCAAAGTCAGATCATCCTTGGCGGGCACTGTCATTCTAAAGATGATTTGACCCCCACATGTAAGGCATAAACAAAGGCATACAGCGAAAGCGTCACTCATTGAGGTTACCTTGTCATCATGCTACACATCGGACAGTGTCCGACAAGCCATTTCAATACGCAATAGTAAATCTTGAAATTTGGGAGCTTGATTTGTTGCAAGCTGTGAAAGGAGGCCTCAGCACCATGTCCGTGGCTGGATCTGCAACAGCATGAGCCCTCTTCCACTTCACTCCACTGATTAAAGAACTGTATGTAAGTCTCAACGCTACGTCATCCAGCCGGGGCGTATGCTCTCTTTGCAATTGCCAGCCTGTCTGACCTGGTTGACAGTACTGCACATGGCATATGCTCAACAGCAGCTGCCCTAAAGCACGCACAGGAGAAGTCTTCTCGTCATGTCGGATGTGAAAGAGTTAGACGAGCTCCGATTGCGCATCAGGCAGTTGGAGAGGTCTGTAGCAGCACTGACAAAGGAGAGGGATGACCTGGCAAAGGATGTGGAGCAGCTGTGCCTCTCAAGGTGTGCTCTGGGGTGACACATGGCCTTCTATGTCCTGCATGTCAACACCATACCTTCTTTTGTCACGTTCTGTGAAGACTTGGCACACATACCGGAGACTTCTGGTTGTCAAACACTGCACACCCATCGTCGTGCCAGGGTGGCCAGCCTGACCTGCTCACACCATACAGCACCCATTGCCCTTCACATGCATGATCCACAACTGCTTGTTCAGTGCCTTATTCAGCTCATCAACAGCTCCCTTTGCAACAGTCACGCGAGCGTGCGTGTGCATGTGTGCAAATAAAGTTGAGTACGACGCATGCATGTGTGTCTGCTTATGTGTATGGCCCCCTGGGGCTTGCAGGGGTGGTCACATGTTCTCCAGCAGCTATGTGGCATCAGGTGAGCCAGGAGACCACTGGGCAAGGCTGCCAAACAGTGCCGTGCTGCTTGCAATTGCTGAGTGCTGTGAGCCTTGACCACAACATAACTCAGCCACTTCCAACATTCGCTCCCTCCCTGCCTCCCCTCTCCCTCGCTTCCTTTCACATCCATTCATTCACGCACTCACTCACTCACTCAACTACTCACACAATGCAACTCCCGTGTCAACACACTCAGTCACCCAACCACTCCCCACACACCCACGCTGCCCTGCCCAGAGCGCATACAGTTTCTGGAGGCTGAGCTCAAGAGTGAGCGCCAGGCACTGCGAGCCATGACCCTGGCTGGAGACAGCCTGCAGGACGACATGGCACACATGAGGGCAGCAAAGAAGCAGTCAGATGAGGTAAGCCAACAGCAACAACGGCAGCAGCAGCAGCAGTCGGATAACGCGAGGAGGCAGCAGCAGCAGTTGGGTGGGGTGAGGCAGCAGCGGCTGTCGCACTTGGTGATGCAGCAACAATGTTGCTAGAGCCGCACAGAGAACTCGTCTCATTTAGTGGTGCTGACCAGCCCCCTCCAGTGAGTTGGTGTGACTTGAGGTCCCAGCTCAGGACTGTGTGATTAACGTACAGACGTGTTTCATGACCCTGGTACCCCATGAGTCGTACTGACTCCCTGAAGGATTGTTAGGTTCTTCTTGAACCATGTGGCAGTATGACTATATTAATAAAAGTGAAAAACCAGGCAGGTTTTGCATGACTCGACTGGGTGTGCACTTCATCGCAGGGCTGGCAAAAGGAGCAGCAGCGTGCAGCAGCCTTGCAGCAGGACTTGGATTTCTTCAAGGCTGCATCGGC
>QAXK01004249.1:0-17992 GCA_004335735.1 Chlorella sp. KRBP | reverse complement strand
GGCACCCAACTCACCCGCCTGCACCTGGACAGCTCCTACCAGCAGTACCTGCCCAACACACGGACGCCCACACCCGGCTGGAAGGCGACGCTGCAGCAGGTGGCGCGGTGCACCCGCTTGCAGGTCCTCGTCATCCCGTGCCACACCGCCGAGGAGCTTGGCCTGATGGGCCCAGCACTGCAGCAGCTGCGGACACTGGGCCTCAGCACCTCCCTCAGCGTTCTTGGTGCAGCTGAGGGTGCGGACGGCGACGCCATGATGGAGGTGCTGCTTGGTCTGCCGCACCTCAACAGCCTGGTGTGGGACAACTGTGCAGCATGTACCATTCAACGGCACTACATGGACAGCCAGCAGCACCCCTGCCGCTGGGAGCAGCTCATCATGGCCACTGTGTCAGTGCGCAACCTGGCGCGCCTGCCCCTGCACTCCCTCACGCAGCCAGTCACGTGGAGTGTGCTGGTTGTGAAGGATGGCACCCCACTCAAGGAGGTGCGAGCGGCAGTGGCCAACGTCACGCGCAACTGCCCAGCTGGCTATAAGTGGCAGGGCGTCACAGGCGCCTCGCCAATCCTGGTGTTCCATGGCACTCGCTCCCAGCAAGCTGCAGCAGATGTGCTGGTGGCTCTGCAGCCGCTTCTTACCCCCTTGCGCTCCCTGACAGTGAGTTGCAGAGAGCAAGCTTGGGACGTGGAGGTGGTCAAGGTGCTGGGCCAGGTGCTGCCGCGCACCTGCACCTGCCTGGAGCTGTCGGGTGGCATTGCATCCAGGAGGGTGCTTGAGCAGGTGGCCAGCAGCATGAGTTGGCTGGCCACCCTGCGATTGAGGGATATGCACGTTTTGCCTGCGGACGTGGTGCAGTACGTGCGCGCAGTCAAGGGAGTGGGAGGGGTGGCGCAGCCAGCGCTTAGCACCATCAAGGTGGTGCAGCCGGCGCGCCCTGAGGGCATGAGTGAGAAGCAGCACAAGCGGGCGTGGGAGGAGGCGGTGCGGGAGGTGCAGCGTGTGGGCAAGGGCGCGGTGGTGCTGACGGTGGAGTGGTGATGAGTTTGTTGCTACGGAACCGCATCGGTGTAGGTGGAGGACAGCATGAGTGCATGCGGACAAGGAGCATGTGGACAGGGCTGGTTCTGAGGGACAGTGCCCGTTCTGCTGAGCATGCGCTTGACAACAGATTGGCTTCAACAGCAACCTAGCATGTGCAATGCTTGTTCGGCGTTCTGCTGTTCCCTCCTTCTGTCCTTTCTTGAGTTTGCGTGTTGGGCAGGGCCAAAGGCCTGCTTGTGCGTTGCTGCCGTCCGCACTGTCCATCAACAGCCCTGCGTGTTTGCACTACTAGTGCATGCCGAGGGGGTCATGGACCCCGCCTCTCGTGAGCCTACCGCCTGGGGCTGGCGGGGCTAGGTGAGGTAGGTGGCCTTGGGACGCCTAGGTGAATCTAGCGACTGCCGGTTGCTTCTGCCTCTCGTTGGTCTGGCCGGCATCGCACTTTGACTCCGTGGACTTGTGGCGTGGACTGGTAGTGCTCGCCAACCCCTTGCTGCAAGTTGGAGCATGTCCTTTCGCGTTGACACACAGGTGGAGTCGGCGTGGCACCCCATTGAAGGTGCTGCCACGGCAAGGCACGCGGGCAGGAGGCGATGCCCCCAGCAGTGCAGCCCCACGCACACGATTGCAGCTAAAAAAGCGCCAGCTGGAGCTCTCCTTGCCTCCACAAACCTGTGCCCTAACCATGCGGTGCAGGAAGGTGGGACCGTGCACCACGTTGCCGCTCGCCCAGATGCCCAGCGGCCAGCACACCATCGCAGCAAGGTGTGCAGGCAAGGGCATCGCGAGTGCACATCGTGAGCAGCTCAAGACTTTCGTACCAGATGGCCGCCCCACCTCCCGCGACGACCTCCGCCCCGCCCCAGGGCGCCGACATCTTTGAGATCCTGCGCCTGGGCCACGGCGAGGACCCGCTCGACCTCGAGTGCCTCCAATGGGTGCTGGAGGACGCGCAGGGGGAGCTGCAGGTGCACCAGCACGCACAAGGTATGGCGGGCGATGGCTTTTCGACGCGTAGTCGCACGGTGCTGCCGTCGCGCAACGCGCATTGGCACGAGCAGCCCGCTATCGCAGCGTTCCGCCGCGCCCATGCGGTCCTGGCGGCTGCGATCTGGTGGAAGCGTGGCTGCATCCTCTACCAGCTCCGCACCTTCCCCCAGCTCATCGAGGCCATCCTGCAGCGATTCCGCCCTCGCCGCCGTGCTGCCTTGCTGCGCAGGCGTCACGACGACGACGCTGCCGACCCTGCACGGCGCGCTGCCCTCCGTCGTGACCACCTCGCTCAATGGCGCACGATTGAGCACTACCAACACTGTTTCCAGGGGCGCGCCCGCCAGGTGTGGATGATGGGCGGGAAGGGCCTCCACAGAGGATCAAGTGCACTCTACACAGCACCACAACATCAAGTCATGCATATGCGCTGTTGATGCAGGGCGGGCAGCGCACCTGGGCCGCTTGCACCGCAGCCTCCCACCCTCCAGGCCGCCCCGCACCACCAGCTGCAGCGCTTGAAGCGGGAGGACCGCACCCTCAGCTGCAGCGTCGGCGAGGAGGCCGCCACACCCGCAGACGCAGCAGCAGCAGCAGCAGCAATCGCTGGTGCCGGCACCAGCGGCATCTACACCCACAACACCATGCCCAGCCACAACTCCACTCAGACCGCCGCTGCCGCAGCCGCCGCAGCAGCAGCAGCAGCCGCAGTAGCAG
This sequence comes from Chlorella sp. KRBP, assembly GCA_004335735.1. NCBI lineage: Eukaryota > Viridiplantae > Chlorophyta > Trebouxiophyceae > Chlorellales > Chlorellaceae > Chlorella > Chlorella sp. KRBP. The sequence goes on along the minus strand of QAXK01004249.1, from coordinate 15,241 downwards.
CGATGACCGCCTCCATGCCGCACGCGCAGTCCCCCTCCGGCGGCCCAGACGACCATGGAGCCACCCACTCCTCTCAGCGTGGCGCGCGTGGCTTCCGCCGGAGCAGCAGCAGCAGCGTCAAGGCGCACGCTGCGCACGCAGCGGCGCTGGCGGCGGCGGCGGCGGGGCTGTCTGGGCTGCAGGACATGGATGAGGTTAGCGAGGAGGGCGGCGGGATGAACGCGCCGTCTGGCAAGAAGAAGCGCACGCGCAACGCCGAGCAGATGGAGCAGAACCGCCAGGCGCAGCAAAAGTACCGCGAGAGGAAGAAGGCCGAGCACGAGCAGCTGCAGAGGGCATTGGAACAGATGGCGCAGCAGCTGGCGACCACCAAGGCGCTTGAGGTGAGGGTTGTTTTGCTGCGGTGATGGGTACAATAAGGCATCGCGCGCACGTTGGGCCTGTTGTGGCGTGCAGCGGCAAGAGACAGCCGGCAGCACGGCAGGGCAAGGCTTATGCATGTGCGTATGTATGTGTGCGCGCCCTGTCGCAGGCCCAGATGCTGCTGCTGCGGAACCAAAACACTGCCCTGTCCACCACGGTGGACGAGCAGGCCATGCGGATCAACGAGCTCAACGGGCGGGTGAGCGCTGGGGACGCACCTATAGACATCGGCACGCAGTGTACAGCTGGTGCATGTGTACAGGGTTTGGTGCCTTGGTGGCTCTGTGACTGCATGGTCTGGCCTGGGATGGTGCCTTACCTTTCCTCGCTGCTGATCCGTGCTGCCTTGGTCACCGCGGCTGGGCCGCCCCGTATGCAAGCGCACACACACACAGGGACGGACTAACCAGTGCACAGCATGCACAAAAGTGTGTGCGTGTGCGTTTGCTGCGGCAACCAAGGCAGCAAGTGTGTGTGTGTGTATGCATGTGAGCAGGTGCACGTGACGGAGGCTGACCTTGCAGAGGCCCGGCAGCAGGCGCAGGAGGCGGCGGCGCTGGTGGCCACGCAGCAGCAGCTCATTCTGGAGCAGCACAGCAAGCTGCAGGCGCAGGAGGAGGTGGGTGACGGACAGAGCCATGCATCGGGAGGCCGCTGAGTGCGACAGGGAACGGGTTGCAGAAACCAGGGCACACATGCATAGCATAGTGCGTGCTGTTTAGCCCTCGCCTTGTTGCTGTTGTCTTGCAATAGCCGTCGCCTTTAGGAAGCTTGGCACGGCGGCTGAAATGTCAAGCGTCGCCACGCGGTCACGCACACCTTACAATGCGAGGTCTCATTCGGTGCAGGTGATGGTGGAGCTCAAGGACCGGCTGCAGGGTCAGATGGACGAGGCGTTCAACGGGCAGGACAAGAAGGCCGTGTGCCAGCGACTCGTCACGGTGAGGGGGGCCAGTCAGGCTGAGTGGGTGCTGCCGCAATGGTGCCGCCGCAAGATCTCCTAAGAAATCCGTCACCCACCCATTCCAGTGCGCACTTCCCTAACCCTAACCCACACCCTGCCATCGCCCCTCCCCCGTCACCTCGCAGGCGGTGCGCAAGGCGATTGAGGGCGCCAGTGACGTGCGAGGGCTGCAGGAGAGCCTGGCCCAGCTGCCTGACTCGGTGGTGCAGGACATCTGCCGCTCCATCCTCCACGAGGTACGTGTGCTGGCAACGTTTGCAGCGAGCAAAGAGAGCGGCCAGCCACAATAACCATGACAGCACCAGCGGCAAAAGAGCAGAAAGAAAGGCGAGGCAGTCACATCAAGGCCCCATTTGCAGCAACGTTAACAGCCACCGCGCCGTCCACGTGCCGCAGGTCAAGCTGATGGGCCCGGAGCTGGAGGCACGCTTCCACGCGCTGGCTGGCACCGCCCCGCCGCCCTCCAACTGCTGCTCAGCACAGGCCACCAACTGCTACTGAGCACCTCTTCTGACCTGGCTTCGCGGCCGTGCTTGCTTTGGGCTGAACAGCTGCGCTGTTCCGGGTGCTCCAAGGCCAGAGTCTGCGCCGTTGCAGTTACGCTGATTGTTCACTGCGCGCACTGCGTTTTTCGCTGATTCATGCTGTCGCCCGCGCACGTGGCGGCGTCCGTGGTGGGCTGCAGCGTTTGTGCGTGTTTGCGGTAGGGCAGCCAGCCCTAGAGGTTTCGTGCCAGAGTGGTTTGGCGTCACAGATGTGGTTGGCGCCGGGCCACAGATGTGGTTGGCGCCGGGCCATCAGTGCTGAAGGTGCCCTGGTGCAGGTTGTGTCACGCCGGCAGTGCTGGCTCTCTCCCAACCGTCACGGTGAACGGGAATGGATTGGTTAGAGTAAGGGCTAGGGATGATCGGTGGAATGGGACGGATCATAACGTGTGCCTGCCAGTGGGCAACGCCAGGAGGCTTTGCGTGTTTGGTAGTAAGGGCCGCATGGTGTGTGTATGGGTGCTTGCGCAGGGTTACCATGTGCGGGGGGAAAGAATATGGAGGAGTGGAAACCTAAACGCCTTGCCGCAGGAAGTGATTCCCTTTTTCTCTGCTCATCTCATGCGTGGAAGACTCTCAAACTGCATGCGCGTGCTTGCTGACGCATACCCTGAGGGTCTTGGGAGGAGAGGTGCGGCAGGAAAAGCCCGAGTGGATTGGTGGGGTGGCGGTAGTGGGCCGGTAACCCTAGCCCTAGGGCGAGGCTGGCTTTGTACAGGAGTGGATGAAGACGTGAGAGGGTTAGGGGCTCCACAGCAACCCATCCTCACCTTACTTGAGGATCGTGTGATGATGGCCAACCGTGTGTATGTGGCCCTCCCTTCCCTTTACGTGTGCTGACAACCCCAATGCTGGAATAGACGCCACGTTTTGCCAGCGGTGCCGCTGTGCCCCTCCCAATGTGTTGTAGCCCCATGTTGTTCCACTATACGATATGCGCTGTTGCCTTCCCCTCACCCTGCTTGGACGCGCCCTCGTGCGCACTGCCCCTGACCTGGCCAGAGATCCAGTCCTCTCTCTGCCCCCGTGATTGCGCCCTCTTCTCTGGCACGACATTGGCAGCACACGGTGCGTGCGGCATGAGGTGGCGCCCTGCCAGTGTGGGCTGCTAGGGACGCAGCACCTCCAGGCTAGCCTGCTGCGCCAGGATTGGATTGGATTAGTATCGGTTCCGTCGCCGCCACGGTATGGGGCAGTTGCGCGCTCCCGGCGGCGGCTTTTTGCTGTGATGCGCACACGTGGTCCCGTATCGTGACCCTCACATGTGGCCTGTGGCGGTGGACGCAGTAGCAGCGCATGGGCTAAGTGCCGGGTGGTGGTGTATCATGTGGCGGCGCCTCTGGTGCATGTAGCTCTTTTGCATTTACATGCGGCCCCCACCATGTGTCCCCAAGTGGCTGTGTCGTGTGCAAGCGTGCCTGCTCAAGCCGTCACGTGACGCGTCATTATCCGTCGTTGGCGCGATAGTTATTGCACGGCGGCGCAGTGTGGCACGACATGCTCTCCTGCGACTCTCTTGCACCCTGCTAATCCTCTCTGCGAACAAATAGCCCAGCTGGCAACACACCACGACCCTGCCAACACCACGTCCTTAAACTGATCCTGCAAGAATCCCTGGATCGCTATGCTATCGAGCTACGGAAGGAGCACCTAGTGTGCACTGGTCAGTGTTCACAAGCCCCGACAGCCTGCCAGTGGGCACAAACAGGGCACAAACAGCAGTGACAGGTCGTTTGGTGACAGCAAACACGCCATGTCGCAGGCGCGCCCTAACCCTAACCCGCCCCCGTGGCTGCGCCTTCATACTGCCCTACCGTGCACCACAAAGCAACGGCTGGACAATCTGAGTCCCTGGCGGCATGCAGCACAGAGCAGCTGTGCGTCCCGCTCCTCGTGGCCATACAGCACTCACACGCTCCACGCTCCGTAGCAGCTGCAGATGACGATCACCCGCCGCGGTTCAGTGCCGCCACCGTCAGCTTGCGCTTCTTGGCCCCCGCCGCCCCCCCACCTCCTCCTCTTCCCCCACCCCAGCCGCCGCCCTTCCACCCTCCCCCCGTGCCCTTCCTCTTCTTCTTCCTCCACCCTCCCTTGCCCTTGCGCTTGCTCCCTCCGCCCTTGCCCTTGTACCTCCACCCTCCTCCTCCTCCCGCTCCTCCTCCTCCTCCTCCCCCGCCATCTCCATCCCCGTCGCCCTCTCCCCCACCGGCACCGCCACCGCCGGCGGCCCGGCGGCCGTAGGAGCGCTTCTTAGAAGTGCTGCGGGGCGCGCCGCGGGGGGCAGCGCGGAAGCGTGCCTCGTCCGCGTCGCCGTTGCCTTGCGGCACGCCTGCAAAACAGGGTGCGAGAGAGCACGCACCACCACCACCACCACCACAGCACGTGATTTGCACTCAGAAAGACGAGTGCAACAACACTTGCTGAGGCTGTGCTGAGCACACGCCTGTGAAAGGGCAACAACGAGGCAGAGCTGGAGCAGCAGGCCACACCCGAGTGCGCGACCTTCCCTCGCTGCTGGTCCCTGGTGACTGGGTGCTGCAGTGCGGTGCTGACGTCGTGGTCAAGCAAAGCACATACCCACACCTATTTGCAAGCGTTCGCAAGCGCACACACACCTATGCAAACGGGGCTTCAGGCCACACCAACCAAGGCAGCACGGCAAAGCAGCAGCGAGGGGAACCCTATGCCCCCCCCCTCCTCCTCCTCCTCCTCTCCTTCTCCTCCTCTTGCCATCGCTCACCTCTAGCGGTGTCTGCCTGCTTGTGCTGCCGCTGCAGCGCCTCGTGTGCCGTGGCGGCACCCTCGGTGAACTGATGGCGGTACAGCACGTGGACGCGCGACCCGTCCCTGCAGGCAGGGTGGCCGTACACACACGGGGGCGTGCGCAAAGTGTGAGATGAGCAAGGTCCCTGAAAGCGCACACGGCAGATGTACAGTCTGATTTTGCTCAGATGTAAGCGCACCCACTCACAGTTGGCCATCCCCGACGCCCCTGCACCCCGCCACCCGCCCCTCAACCCTAGCCCCTCATGTTGACCCTAAAACCCCAACCCTAACGCAAGCCCTCACCTGGGGTCCATGCCATGCGCCTGCAGCGCCTCCACCGGCACAAAGTCGTCCAGCAGCTCCCACCACAGCATCCCAGGGCCCCCTCCTCCACCAACCCCACCGCCCTCCTCCTGATCACCACGCGCCAACCCATGTGCCCCATGGTTAGGGTTCGGACCAGGGTTGACAGCTCCAGCAGCTCCAGCGGAACCACCGCTAGGCTTGCGCCCAGCCGTCAGCCACCACTGCAACCCTGGCTGCGGCGGCGGCGGCTGCGGAGGTGCGGCGTCGGCATCGCCGTGCAAGCCCTCATCGTGGTTGGCCCATGCAGCATCTGGGCCCAAACCACCACCGCCACCACCACCACCACCTCCCAAGCCATCACCACCACCAGTGCCCACACCACCGCCACCACCACCACCACCACCACCACCACCACCACTGCCAGCACCACCATTGTCAACGTTAGGCAGGCCCCACAGATCGTATAGGGAAGGCTGCTTCGCACCCTGCTGCTGCCCCTGCTGCTGCCCGCCCTGCTGCTGCTGTTTCTTGGCCTTGGCACCCTTGCCTCCATTGGCAACAACAACCGCCAACTGCTGCTGGTGGTGGGCGGCAGCTGGCTGGAGCACCTGCTGCTGCTGCTGCTGCTGCTGCTGCTTGGCGGTGTGGCCCGGGGCCGTAAGCCCTCGAGGGTTTGCGCCCGCCCCGCCCATGCCAGCAGCAGCCCTGCCATCGCCGCCGCCGCCACGGTCATGGTCATCATCCTCAGAGGAGGAGTCCAGCAGGCTGATGACTGGCGCACGGGATGCACCTGCAGGCACAAACAGTGGAGCAATCGAGCAGTGGAACGATCGAAAACAGCAGCAGAGCAGCGGCACTGCTGCTGCTGATGCAAATGGTGCCTTGACGCAACGACGGGCCGCCCTGATATGCAAGTGGCAAACGCGCATACACACAGTGGCTAACGCGGACGCCTGTGTGACCTGCTTGCTGTGAACCGTACAAGTGCTCGCTCCGCTGCCCGTACCCATAACCCTTCTGGCCACCAAGCCTTGGTGGCTCGGTGACTGCATGCTGGTGCCCAATCCTTCCTCGCTGCTGATCCGTGCTGCCTCGGTTGATGCGGACTGAAGCCCCCTTTGAAAGCTGCACCACACACCCTATCACTCACCAGGAGCGGGCCGCTTGCCTGTCGCCACGGGTGCAGCGGCCGCAGCCAGCGCCGCCACAGCAGGCGACGGTTGGGCTGCGGCTGGGGTTGCTTGCGTGTGCCTGGTGCTGCTCCCCTGCCGTCCGACATCAGGCGCAGCAGCAGCAGCAGCAGCACCGGCAGTGCCGACGCCTAGGTGCTGCTGCTCCTGTCCTGATAGCGGCGATGGCTGATGTTGCTGCTGCTGCAGCGCAAAGGCGTCCTGCTGCTGTTGCTGCCGTCGGCGCGCCAGCACGTTCTGGAACGCAGCCTCCCGTCCGCCGCTGCTCAGCAACGCCTTGAGCTTTGCACTCGCACTCACACCACCACCACGCTCCCCTGATGCTGCTGCCCCAGTCCCACCGCCGCCACCGCTGCCGGCCCCCGCCCACCCTCCATCATCACGCCCACCATCCAACCCATCATCATCCTGCGACGCTCTGTCCCACTCACCCACTGCCAGCCCCATCCCTGCCGGTGCTGCACGCGCCGCCCGCCCCATCCGTCCCACACCCGCCGTACCCTCCCTAGGGTTTGCGTTAGGGTTGAGGTTAGGGTTAGGGCACTGGGCGTCGTCGCCTTCCTCGCTGTCAGAGTCCCATAGGCAAGACCTGCTCCTCCTCCTCTTTTGCCCCTCCTGGCCCTCTGTGGCAGGACGCTGCTTGCATGCAGCTTGCATGTCCAGCGGGGTGCGCAGCGCCTGCTGCTGCTGCTGCTGCCGCTGCCCACGCCGCATTCGCCACCCTGCCGCGTCGCCCTCCCCTCCCCCAAGCCCCTCGTCCACCTCTGGTGGCTGCTGCTGCTGCTGCTGCTGATGATGATGATGATGCTGCTGATGCTGCTGATGCTGCTGCAAGGGCCCGCCGTCAGCTAGAGCAGGAGGAGGAGGAGGAGGGGGAGTGAGCAGGTGCTGCAGCATCAGCTGGTGTGAGCCTAGCCGCTTGCCACCACTCCCACCCACACTCCCACCACTCCCACCCCCTGCGCTGCCCTGGTGACCTCCAACGCTGCCGCCGCCGCCGTTGCTGCATAGCACAGCACGCACAGCGCGTACCCTCCCGCCGCCACCCCTCCGCCCCTGGCTGCCGCCAAGGCGCCCCGACCTTGCACCCAGCAACCCACTCCGCACACCCCGCCCCACCTCCTCCTCCTCCTCCTCCTCCTCTTCCTCAGGCCCGTCCACAATCGCATCCTCCTCCTCCTCCTCCTCCTCTCCCTGCTGCACCAGAGCGGAGCCCCACCCCGCCTGCATGCCAGTGCCCGCCGCGTGCGGGTTGCGTGCCGCTTGCAAGTCACGGTGGCCTGCCGCGTGTGCGTGCCCCTGCGGCGGGAGCAGCATCTGCTGGTGCTGGTGCTGCTGGTGCTGCTGGTACTGGTACTTGTGCTGGTGCTGCTGGTGCTGCCACCCGCCACCGTCACCACCACCAGGCTCCTCCTGCTTGATGTGCTGCAGCGGCTGCCCCCCTGGACCTTGCCCCTCCATTTGCTCATACAGGTGGCCGCCTTGGCAAGGATCCTGTCGGTGGATCATGTGTTGGTGTGGTGGCAGCGGCATAAAAAGGGAGCTGTCTGCATGCGGCTGGGCCCAGGAAGGCTCCTCCTTTACTTGCACCAGAGCAGCAGCGGGGCGATTGTGCCGGCCCCCATCGCCGTGCAGCAGCAGCGACCGCACGCGGGGCGGTGGGGCGTCCCATGCGCTAGGGCTAGGGTTAGGGTTGAGGTTAGGGTTGACGGGGAGGGGTGCGCTGGGTGAGGGCGGGGAGGAGGAGGGAGGAGGTGGGCGTGGGTGCTGCTGCGGGTGGGCGCCAAAGGTGAAGCTGACGGGCCAAGGGGCGGCTGCAGCTGCAGTGGACGCCTGCTGCTGCTGCTGCTGTTGCTGCTGCTGCTGCTGCTGCTGCTGTTGCTGGGGTGGCAGCGGTTGCAATGGCGGTTGCCTGAGTGCGTGACGGTGAGACCGTGACTGTTGTGTGGGCGCCATGTCTGGCGATGCTGCTGCCCCTGCTGCCCCTGCCGCTGCTGCCCCTGTGAGCGCTGGAGGTGCGCCGAGAGGGGTGTGGGGCTTGCGCTGTTGGAAGGCGGTGGGCGGCAGAAGACGGAAGGTGGGTGCCTGGGTGTCTGGTTCTACCTCGTCCTGCTCCTCATCCTCTTCTTGCTCCTCCTCTTGCTCCTGCTCCTCTTGCGCCTGTTGCCGCCGCTGCTGCAGTTGTTGCTGTTGCTGTGCGTCGGACAATGGGGCAGCCACCACACCATCACCACCACCACCACCATCACCACCACCACCGCCACCACCATCACCACCGCCAACGTTAGGCGGCCTGGCGGGCGCGACCAGCTGAGGCAACAAGCGAAATGTGGGAGCCTGTGTGTCTGGCTCTAGGTCCTCCTCGTCCCCCTCTCCCTCCCCCCCCTCCTCCTCCTCCTCTTGGTGCTGGTGGCGCTGCTGGTGCTGCTGCTCCTCCTCGTTGCCCTGCTGCAGCAGCTGTGGCGGCTCCTCCTCCTCCTCCTGCCGCTGCTGCTGTGCCTGGTCCGGCAAGGCGGCGGCCACCGCACCAGCAGCAGCACCCGCACCGACACTAGGCGGACACTTGAGCGGCACGAGCAGCTGCGGAAGCAAGCGAAAGGTGGGCGCCTGCGTGTCCACGTCGAGCTCAGTCTCAGGCTGCCAGCTCGCATTATCATCCTCCTCCTCCTGTTCATGCTCATCGTGCCGCTGCTGTCCCCGCAAGAGCTCTTCCTGCCCTTTCTGCTGCTGGCTTGCAGTGCGTGCCTGGCTACTGGGCGGGCGCGGCTGCGGCTCTGCGTCAACAACGCCATCGCGACTGTGCTGACGTGGAGGAGGAGAGGTTGCCCCTCCTTGTTGTCCTGCTGCTGTCAGTTGCTCTGGGGCGTTGTTGCTGTGCTGCGCGGGAGTGGGGAGCGTGGTGACGCACACGCCGGCTGCGCAAGGGACCCCACCGTGCCGCCGCGCACTGCCGGGAGCAGAGGACGGAGGCGGAGGCAGCGTCAGCGGTGACGTGAGGCGTGCTGGCTCGCTGCCAAGGTGATCTGCATGAGGCGGAAGCGCGTCGCCTGCAGGTGGCGAGCCTGCCATTGGAGCACCTGGTGCCGTTGCTGTGCCGCTGAGCAGCCTGTTGCTGTGCTGCTGCTGCTGCTGTGGCGGCGTGCTGCCCGCAGGCGCCGCTGCTGGTGGGGAGCGCACCGTCGGCGCAGGCGGGGGCTGCTTCCCCTCAGGCCGTGGGAGCAGGAAGGTGAAGCGCGGCTGCGTGGCTCCGTCCAGGTCGTCAATTGCGTCCTCCGCATCCTCTTCCTCCTGCTCCTGCTCCTCCTCCATCGCTTGGCTTTGGACTTGCGGCACCATCGCTCCACAGCGGCAGGGAGAGTGACTGCGCGAGGCTGGATATCGCTGTCTGCGCGCTCTGGCAGCGATAAACGAAGAGTTCGACGAAAATCAAATCACCTGCTTTGCGTGCTGGGCCTACGACAGCTGGAGATTTCGTTCCTGGTCCTCCTTGGCTTCTCTTGGCCTTCTTTTGCTTTGAGCACAATAGGACTTTGATGCCACCGTGCAGCGCCGTCACATGGCACCGCGCGGCCAGGAAGCATTCGTTGCTTGCAGTGTCGACCAGGCTAAACACACAAGAGTCACGGCAGCACCGGTCATCATGTCGTCATGACGAAGAAAGAATGTGGCAAGCGGGGCACCACCCCGTGCCGATTGCACGCGCGTCAGAAGCAGCAGCAGCAAAGTTCCAGGCAGCGGCCCTTGGTAGTGGATGGCCCTCAGACTCCGAGGCGCTTCTTGAAGTCCTCCACCATGAGCGCCAGGCCGTCGCGCAGCGCCACCTTGGGCTCCCACCCGAGCGTGGTCTTGATCTTGGTGATGTCGGGCCTGCGGGGCACACGTAGTACACACTTGCGTCAACTCATGGGGCATCTGCACCCGCCGCGCACCAGCAGGCGCACCGCCAACAGGAGGTCATCAGGCTACGCTGCAGATGCACACAGAGAGGCAGTGCTGCTCACTTGCGCTTGCCGGGGTCGTCCGAGGTGTTCTCGCGGTACTCAATCACCGCCTTGGGGTTCACCACCTGCGCGCGCACACACGCCACGTCGTGCACCGCTGCAGCTGTGTGAGAAGGAGCAGGCTTGGTGGCGGTGCGCACGGCGGTGTGCGTGGTGGCGGGCGACGCTTGGTTAGCGAGCGCGGGGCGTGTGAATGGCGCCCACCACGCTCACCTCCTTGACGAGGTTGGCCAGCTCCAGCATGGTGAACTCCCCGGGGTTGCCCACGTTGAAGGGACCGATCTGGGGGCCCTCCATCACCGTCACCATGCCCGCAACCAGGTCCGAAATGTACTGCGCGCATCAACAGAGGCACGAGGGAGCAGCGACAGGCATCAGAGCGGGACGCAAGGTGAACCAAGCCAAGCACCGCCTGACGCTTCCAGCAATGCTACTCTGCCTGCCGTGTCCTCCACACGTAAGCGAATGCGCACCTGGAAGGAGCGGGTCTGGGTGCCGTCGCCATACACGGTCAGGGGCTTGCCCGTCAGCGCCTGCACACACGAGAGTCGCCACGCGCACAACGCCATGGTCCCTCATTACTACCCGCTCCCCCACCTGCCTAATTTTCTCCGCCCTCGACTGCACAGGTTGCACCGTTGCTGCTGCTGCTTGTACAGTGCACCGCGCTCACCTGTGCCACGAAGTTGCTGACGACGCGGCCGTCGTCCAGCGCCATGCGCGGGCCGTAGGTGTTGAAGATGCGCACAATGCGCACCTCGGTGCCGTGCTCACGGTTGTAGTCCATGGTCAGCGTCTCGGCAATGCGCTTGCCTGCGCCAGGGCCAACACCACACGTCATGCTACCGTCATGACCTCACCGCAAATGCCCACGCGTGCCCATCTGCCAGGCACATCATGAGCGTGCTCCGCAATTCTGCTCCCACTGCTCACTCACCCTCGTCGTAGCACGAGCGCTCGCCAATGGGGTTGACGTTGCCCCAGTAGGCCTCGGTCTGGGGGTGCTGCAGGGGGTCACCGTACACCTCGCTGGTGCTGCTGATGAGGAAGCGAGCCTGCAGGCAGCGACCCGAGCAGGTGGACGTGGACGGGGGTGCACACGCCGTGAGCCACACACGCGTGCGGGATACAGTTGGGCTGCGCGTGTGGCTGGAAGAGCAAGGGGCACACCCTGGACCTGGGGGGCCACCGCACCTTGCAGCGGGTCGCCAGGCCCAGCATGTTGAGCGTGCCCAGGAAGGAGGTCTTGGCCGTCTTGATGGGGTCCCACCTGCAGGCACGGGTCGTGTCAGGGAGTGTCGTGACGTGGCGCGACGAGACCCGATGGACGGCAGGCGGAGGGACCGACGGCAGGCAGTAGCGCCCCACCCCACAGCCAACCACAGCAGCTCACTTGTAGTGCACTGGCGAGGCGGGGCAGGCCAGGTGGTAAATCTGGTCCACCTCGATGAGCAGCGGCTCAATCACGTCGTGGCGGATCAGCTCAAAGTTGGGGCGTCCGATGAGGTGCGCCACGTTCTCACGGCTGCCCGTGAAGAAGTTGTCCAGGCAGATGACCTGCACGCGTGGTGGTGCTGGCGTTTGGCGTTGCTGCAGCTTGCTGCAGCTTTGTGCAGGTGGCCCTCCACCTTCGTCTTCCGCTCTCGCCCCGCCCCTGGCCACCCGTGGCCGGCGCGGATTCCGGACTGCGAGCCCCCTGCTCAATCCCGACTCACATAGTGGCCCTGGTTCACGAGGAAGTCGCAGAGGTGGCTGCCCACGAAGCCGGACCCTCCAGTGACCAGCACGCGCTTGCGCTCGCAACGCGGCTTGGTCTTGATCAGCGTCTTCTTGCCGTCGTCGACGTGCGGCGTGTTGCCGTTGGTGGCCATCGCGCCTGTGGGGAGGCAGACCAAGCGACGTGTTCGTCTCACCCTCGCCAGGCCTCCCAGACACGCGCGCTGGCCCCACTCTGCTGCGACGACGGCTCCCGTGCCCTTGCTGCTGCTGCCTGGGCGCCCAGAGCTGGCCGTGTGGGGGCTGTTTTCTGCTTGAGCGCAAGACGATCTGCAAGTTCAAGCGTCGCTCCGGAGCCGGTGCGCACCTCACAGGTGTTCACGATGTGTGCTCCTGCTGGTGGCACGCAGATACAATGCCTACTCGACAGAATGCGCGTCGAGGGGTCGAGCTACAGCTGGTGGAGCCCGCCCGTTTTTTGCATGAGGGCGAAGGGAGCGGGGGAGCAGCAGGGGAGGAGCAGCAGCTCAGGACCATCAGCACGATGCAGCTCCACCATCGGCACCTTTCTGGCGCCAGCTCGCTGGGTGGAGCAGCTCGCCAGTGTGGTCGCCGAGTCCGCATCAGTCGACGCACGACAGCGACACGCGCCGTCAATGAGGATGTGCTCGCCAAGCTGCGTGCAGCGGAGGAGGAGGCGGCGCGCCTGAGGGCGCAGCTAGCCATCGCGCAGGAGGCAAAGGTGCGCACACGACGTGCGGCAGCCATCCATCTAGCCATCCATTGGCGCTTGGTCCAGTGCACGCATGCAATTGCGGTCTCTGGTGGCTCATGAGGGTGGCTGGTCCTTGGCAAGGGGCGCCACACGCTCTCGACCTTACCCTCCCACCACGCGTCGCCATCCCGGCCGCTACTCCCTGCAGGGCGCGCCTTCACAAGCAGCAGCAGACGCGGCGGGCGGCAAGCCGAAGCGTGTGGACAGCACGGACTCCCGGGAAACGCTCTTCTCCGGCACAGGTCCGCCGGTTCTGCGGTGCCCAGCGCGACCACCTCCACCAGCTGCAGGCCAAGCCAGCAGCATGTTACACCAGCACAATGGCCACGCCCGTGTACAAGTGCAGGAGAGCGTGCGTCGTGGCTCAGTGAGGCGGACGTCGAGTTCTTTGTGGGCCAAGGCGTGAGGGAGACGTCGGCCAGCGCGGGGCCAGTAGACCCAGAGGCGGAGGCCACTGTCAGGGTGAGGGGCTGGGGACTGTTGCTTTGGACAGCCGCATGGGATGCTGTGTGCGGCGCAAGGCCCGCCTGGTGTGCTCACAGCTTCACAGCGCCGTCGGGTGTTGTGCACAGCATGCCTTCCCAGCCTCAACGCTTGCCAGTGCCGGCGCGTGCGTGCGTGTGTCGCAGCGGCGGCTCCTGATCGGCATTGGCCTCTCAGCAGGCGCCTTGGCGCTGGCGCTGGTGCCCACGGACGCCCTGGCGCCAAAGCCCTCCAAGCCGCTCTACTATTACGTGGTGCCACTCGTGCGCATCCAGGTGGGGATAGGGGGTTGGGGATAGGGCCGAGCAAGGCTTGCAGCCACAGACTAGCGTTGTCCAACAAAGGCGAGCAGGGGCAGGGGCTGAGGCAGTGCTGAGGCAGCAAGCGCAGCAGCTGGCAGGTGTAGTCCCACGAGCGTACGCTCCTCTTAATGACGCTCCAGCTAGCGCGCGTGTGTGGATGGCATGTGGCCGTTGGCGTACAGGACTTGCTGTCCGAGTGCGGGCAGATCATCGCGGACGCCGAGTGGGACCAGCTGCGCGTCGTGCTCTCACGCATCCGGGTGCGTGGTTGGAGGGAGTCGTGTGCCTCCACCTTTGCTGCACCTGCGCATGCTGGAAGGGAGCAAACCACTCGACACATGGTAGTTTGGTAGTTTGGCTCACCTGTCGCTTGGTGCGGTCAACCACTGTGGCGTGCGCACCTGCAGGGCCCCCCCAACAACGTGCAGCAGAACCTGCAAGCGGTGGTGCAGTTGCTGGAGGACGGGCGCACGCGCGCGCAGGCGCAGACGCTGGCTTCAGAGGTGTACGAATACCTGGTGGACATGTGAGTGTGCGGAGGAGGAGGGAGGGAGGGAGGGAGGTAGGGAGGGAGGGGGACAAAGGCGAGGAGAGGGCACTCAAGAGGTGTACGAATACCTGATGGACATGTGACAGTGTGTGGGAGCAGTGCACTTGGCTTGCTTGACAGCGTGGCAACATTAGCACGGTGAGGGCGGCACAGGTCCAGCCTGGCAGGTGCCCTACGTTTGCAAGCCCCTCAACGCACACCGCACGCCTGACGCGATGCCCACCGCAAGCTCACTGCACGCCTCTGCCCGGCTGCCGCATGCCCATTTGCCCGCGCCACCCTGCAGGGACTACCAGCGCTACTTTGACGCCATGCCCACCCGCACCATCAGCGGCGCGCAGAACGCAGAGTTCGTCAAGTTCTCCTCGGCGGCACTCAAGGCGGCACAAGGCAAGCTGTCTCAATTCCTGCAGCTGGTGCCCAGGGAGGCGCTGCAGCAGGCTTTTGATCAGAACGCCGCGCTGCTGCAGTGATGACTGTGTGTGGCGTGTCGGGACGGAATGCGCATATTTTTCCAGAGCAAGCGGACGAGAGAGAGAGAGAGAGAGGGTGCGGTGCGGACCTGCGTGGTATTTGCATACTCTAAGAAGCTACGTCAAGGCCTCTGACTAGCCTGGCTGGGCGCTAGTGTGCATTCCGGCCCTCGCCACGCGCCCACCTGCAGCTTGGGCAAGCTGGGCAGCGCTCGCAGGCGCGGTAGGAAGGGATGCGGGGCCTGCAAGCCCATGTCCACCAGCCAGGACAGCCAAGACGGTGTGGTTGGGGTGGGGACAGGGTGAAGCTTGGTGCATGTGTTGCGTCCCATCTGAGCTGCATTGGCGCCCGAGCAAGCGGTCGCTCTGCAGGCGGGCTGCCTTGCCATCGCGCCGCTGTGCCATGCGCCGCACCTGCGCTGGTGCTGCCGTAATGCTGGCGCCCTGTCAGCTGCCACTGGGGGCCAGGGCACTTGGCGCGGGAGAGCTTGCGATCCTCCCGCACTGCTCGGCGGAGTGCGTCTTCAGCACACCAGGGTGAGGGCAAGGATGGTGCGGGTCATCTGATGCTGTCAGGGCCACTATGCCTCGCGTCACGATGCTTCCACTGCTGCACACAACCTGTTCTGCGTGCACCCGTGGGGCGTGCGTCGTGCTGCCGTGCCTCCGAACCTGCCGCAGTCTCACCACCTGCCACAACGGCGTGGTTGTTTCGCTTTGGTGCTGCCTGCACCCACAAGGCCCCGC
>QAXK01004242.1:0-10703 GCA_004335735.1 Chlorella sp. KRBP | reverse complement strand
CACAGGGCGGGAGCACACCAGAGACAGGCCTAGCACAGTGCAGCAGCACAGCATGAAACGTGAGCCCCGCTTGTGTTCGCAACCTGGAACGACTGCCAGCGATCACGCCAGGGACGGAACCCACGGGTGGTGGCGTTCAGACCTGGCTTCAGACAGCGTCCCTGGTGCTGCAGAGCAAGGCCTCGCATGCCCTGCACTGACCGCAGATGGAGCCGACGAACTGCCGCCGCGTGATGATGAGCAGGTAAAAGGCGGCGGTGAAGCGGATGGCGCCGACAAGCCCGTACGCCTGCGCCGCACAGCACGCACAGCAGCAGCACACGCCCTCAGGTGCCCAGGCTGGCAGTTCCCTGCTTGTCTTGGTTCCACCAGTGCTCGAGTAAGACTGCTGTTGCTAATGTGTGAGGCACGGCGCAGCATGGCCGGGCGATCCTAGGCAGGGCGATCGCAGTTCGCTGCTCATGGTGGTGCTGCTTGGGCAAGGCTGCTGCTGCACACTGCTGCACACAGGCCGATCGCAGCGCCAGCCAGGGTTCCCGGAGGGCGTGCCGCACAGCACCTCACCTTGGTGACGAACTGCAGGCCGCCCTGGTGCGCGCACGCCGCGTGCGTGCTGTGCAGCAGGCTGTTGAGCTCCGCCAGCGTGTAGGTGCTTGGGTCCTCGCTGGCCTGCAGGCGCGGCCCGTCTTGGCGGGCGATCCGCAGCAGCGCATAGTGCTTGCGCTCCCGGCAGTAGCCCACCACCAGGAACGCGTGCTTGGTGTAGTAGATGTACAGCTTGTGGTAGGGGATGTTGGTGATGGTGCTGGTGGCGTAGGGAGCCGCGGGGGAGCTGGGTCCCCCGGCGCCGGGGCCGGGCGCTGCGCTGCCCAATGGGGCCCCTCCGTGATTGTGCGCTGCGTCCCCGCCTGAAGAGGACGCGCCGCCAGCGATGCTGCTGGGCGCTGCAGCTGTGGGACGCTGCGGGTCCATGCTGGCGGGTCCGCGCGTGAGCGCCCTGAATGGCTGGATCAGCGGTGGGGCAGCGTGTGGAGGCTGGAGGGGAGGACAGGCATGGCGATAGCTTCTGAACGCGACCAGCTGACCACGATGGCTGGATCCCATCGTGGTGAGAGTGCAGACGTTTTTGAGGGCTTGCATATCTTGCAGGGGAGCGCAGCAGGAGCAGCGCCAACGCCAGTGCACGCGCGCCGCGAGTCGCGTGAGCGCCCAGCTTTGATAAAGCCCGACCGCAGCAAGGATGCAGTCGCTCCGCAGGGTCGTGTATGCCGCTGTGCCTGGCGCGCGCGCCATGGGCGGCGGCCCCTCCATCAGCGCGGAGGCGCGCTGGGCACGCTACTTCCCCAAGCCGCCCGAGGTCTCGCAGCAAGAGGTGCAGAAGAACGTCAGGAAGGAGGTCATCGGCTTCCTCATCCTGGGGCCAGCCAGCGCCGCGCTCATGGTCTACGACCTCATCTGGGGCCTCGAGTGAGTCGGGCGCTGTGAGGGCGCTGCGGCGTGCAGCGCCGAGTGTCGAAGATGATCGCGACTGTCGGAGTGGGCCCTCGTCCCATCATTGGGCCGCGAGCGCGAATAGACGACTCTTCAGCGCACCTCTGCACTGGTGCAGCACTCGCAGCGGCGGGCAAGGGGGCCGATTGCGCGTGCTCCACCTTGGGGATTGCCAACTCTCAGTGGAGCAGTCAGCAGAGCCACAGGGACCTGAATGGACAGCAGCAGAGGGGTAGTGCAACCTGTAGAACCAGCAGCACCGCATGGCGCCGGGCGTTGCGCGCGGCACGCGCACGGCGAGCGCCATGCGGGCCGAGGAATCTGCAGCGGATGCGGGCTGTGGAGCAGGGGACGTGCATGCAGGTGGCAGGGTGAAGCATGCTGACCGGCAGCACACATCTCGCATCGCCACAGCAGCGGGTGCTCACAGTGGGTGCCGTGGCTGCATGTGCCTGCAGGCACCATGAGCCGCACCCCATCCCACCGTGAGTGCGTTCCGCGTGCCGCTACCGAGGGTGCCGCAGCCAGCTGACAGCAGCCCAGGTGCCTCTGCCGTGCTGCTATCATGCAGCCAGCGGGTGCATCCCTTGCATATCAATGGTTGGACGCCGTGCAGGTACCCCTGGATGCGCATCCGCCGCCTGCCCGGCATGCCGTGGGGCGAGGACAGCCTGCTCGAGTTCAACCCACTGTGAGCGCTGGTTTCGGGGGTAGCGTGGGCTCTGCCTACGCCCAGCATAGGCTCTACAAAGCGGGCTCGCAGAGCAGCAGGCTGTGTGGGCGAGGCGGCCGGAAGCAGGATGGCGCAAGCAATCTTCACGCATGCTGCCTGCCCGCACGGCGCTTCACCACGCGCAGGGTGGCCAAGGAGTGGCCTCCAGCGGAGGGCCTTCCCGAGAAGCACTAAGCGCCGCACAGCACGTGGGCCATGGGGGTGAGGTTGGTCTCGCGCCGCTGCCGCTGCACGCCTGGAGCTTGCCGGCTGCTGGAGCTATGCAGCTGGGGCTCATGAGGCTGTATGACGCGCTGCGGCCTGAGACCTCCCTCTTCGTACATTAGTCGGGCCGTCAGTTGCCAAGGCACATGTGTGGGGACTTGCTGTCCCCCAGGCGTGGGCAGGGCGGGATGTAGAGCTGTGTTCGGGAATATGCCGATGGAGTCCTTGTATGTGTGTGTGCGCGCTCTCGCTGGGTTGTGCAAGCACCAACCAAACCAATCGCCTTGCACATGAGAACGCACCGGGATCCCCTCTCCGTCAACAGCAGCAAGCAGCTAAACCTACAACAGCACGCGCACACTCTCCTCTGCTAGCCCGAGGCAGTTCACTCCATGTTGTCGTCGAAGCTGAAGTCCGCCCCCTCGTCCGCGCCCTGTTTCCGTCTCCCGGCCGCCTTGGTGCCGGCCTTCTTGCCTGCGCGCGCACCGCAGTATGCGCAAGGGCTCGGCATCAGTCTGACAGCCACAGGTCTAACACCATTAAGACCAGCTCTACGCCCTGCGCACACGACGCACCTTTCCCTGCCGCAGGCGCCGCCGCTGGCGCCTTGACCGTCTCCTTCTTGGCCTTCTTGCGCTGCTGCCTGGCCGCGTGGGGGTTGAATTGCCCCGCCTCGGCGTAAAGCAGCGCCGACTGCACCTTGGTGGCGCCCCCGTTGGCCTCCTTCGCATCGCCAGCGGCGGCCGCACCGCGCTTGGCGCGCTTGGTCGAGGGTGCGCCATACTCCTCGTCCTCCTCCATGTCCGCAGGGCCCTCGTCGCCTTCCTCCTCCTCCTCGTCGTCGCTGTCTTGCAGCTGCGCCTCCTCCTCGTCCTCCTCGGCGTCGTCCTCCTCCATCAGCGCGCCCGGCGCGAGCGTCGCTGCACCCGCAGACTCCGCCTCGAAGAAGGCCGGCGCCGCGTCGTCGTCCATCGAGGGAAGGTGCGCGATGACTGCGCTGCGCTCCGCGGCGAACACCTGCGTGCGTGGTGTCCGGGTTCGGGGAGGCGAGGAGCGAAGTGTGAGGTCCAGCGGGCCGCGAGCTCGTCCTGCGGTGGCAAGATGACCAAGCCACTCGACGGCTCAGGGCAACGACGCACTCACCTCGTCAGCGTTGAACTCCTTGGCCCACGCGCCCACCACCTCTGCCGACGCGAACTCGAGGTTCCCGCGCGACGGCGGCGAGGTGTAGTAGGGGATGCGCCCGTCGTTCCAGTCCTGCGGGCGCATCGGATTCGGGCACGCAAGTCAGCATTCGGTGCCGCGGCAGTCGGGAGCTGTCAAGAGTCACCTCGCTTTCGCTGTCGCTGTCCGCGGCAGCTGCTGGGCGCCCACCTGCAGCACGATCTTGGCCGCAGCGCGCATGTCTGGGGTGCCTCCCTTGCGGAGCTTTCCCCTCGCGCCCGCCACCGCCGCGAGGAAGTCGTCGGGCGTCTTGAAGGCTGGGATCTTGTACAGGGACATGAGGCTCTTGGCCGGCACGCGCTTGAGGATCTCCGACACGGGGCCCTCTGCGGGAAGACAAGGGCAGGAGGCAAGGAGACACTTCAGGGACAGCGGTGGCAGGTGTGCAGGCATATGTATGCCCACTCATATATCCCCGCCAGCAGCGCAGCCGCTCAGCCGCCACGCCCCAGCAAGCTGCACACCTCAGAGTGCAGGTACCGAAACCCGGCCAGCATCGCGGGGGTTATGCTCCAGCTAACAGCGCATCCGTTGCAACTCACGTGGGTCGTCGAGCTTTTCAATCTTGACGGCGTTGCGCAGCGCAGCGGCGGCGGCGTCCCCCGCGTCGGCAAACACCACGCCGGGCGAGTCAATGAGCTTGATGTTCTTGTCGAGGTGCACCTCCTGCAGGCCCTTGGTCACGCCGGGCGTGTTGCCCACCTGTGCGCAACGTGAGGCGCAAGCCACATCGCCTCCATGGTGGTGCATTCGCCACTGCCTTGCAAGCGTGCCACAGCACGCTTGGACTCTTGCTGGACTCTTGCACAAGCCAGCGCACAAGGCACCAGGTGATGGAGGCTATCACCATGCGCACGCGCAGGCATCCTCTCACCCCACCAATGCCAAGGGCAGGCGGTATGCATGGCCTAGCGCAGCGCGCACCTGATTATGATGACCTATGATGATTGCCTATGATGATTCCTATGCTCATCTGCTTGCGAGATTGCCGCGCCAGATGTAAAGCTCGACACACGCACGCCCAGTAGTTGGGCTCCGGCCCCGCCGAGGCGCCCAAACAGATTCAAATACCGACACACACACAGGCCCGCACCTGTGCGACGCGCGCCCTCTTGAGTGAGTTGATGAGCGAGCTCTTGCCCACGTTGGGCAGGCCCACCACGCCCACCGTGATGCTGGTCTTGATGCCGTGGTTGCGGCAGTAGTTCTTGAGCATGGCCAGCAGCGTGTCGGCGCCCAGGCACGCCGCGCCCTGCACGTGTGCGAAGCAGCCACGGCAAGGACGAGATGGAGGTGGTGTTAGCTGATGAGGGCTAGGGTCAATGTGGGTGAGCGTCAGACTGCGGCACTCCCTGACAGGACTGCTTGCTGGCCCCAGACCAGGCACACTGCCACAGGCCGCGACAGCTCCTGGACAGACTGCATCCCAAGCTTTTCCCAAAACTTTGGCGCGTGCATCCTGCAGCACCATGGCACCTGCCGTGAACGCCATGCGATGAGGATGATGAGGATGATGAGGATGATGATGAGGATGGTGATGATGATGATTGCCACCTTAACTCACAGTGAGGCTGTCTGTGAAGCTCTTTGCCGAGGGCATGCGCTGCTGCTTGAGGCCCGTGGCCTGCGTCTGCGTGGAGCATTTGAAGGCCACCGTGGGCAGCTCCTCGCGAAAGTACTTGAGCCACTTCTCGCCCACCTCGCGCGGCACCAGGTCTGCGGACACGGACAGAGTTGGGGGGGGGAGGGCAGCACAGCGAGGAAAAGGCGTGAGCGGCTGGGCAACTGAGGCGCAGACTCTGCCCTTGTTGCTTCTGTGCCTTGTTTGTGCAGATTGGCGGAGGCAGCGTGTGCGGTGGAGGTGCCGGGGACCCACCACTGCACACTGAGGCGGCTGCAGCATCATGACACCTGTCGTGAACGCCATGCAATGATGATGATGATGATGACTGAGGCGGCGAGCGAGCGCAGCCATGGCATGCACAGACAGTGCTGCTGCTGCTGCTGCTGCTGCTGCAGCGGAGGAGGAGAGTGCAACAAGCCCAGGTCATCCCTGCCCGCCCTGCCCGCCCTCCCCGTACGCACGCACCCATCTTGTTGAGCAGGAGCACGATGCGCTTGTCCGGTGAGGCCTGGCGGATGTAGCGCTCAATGTCGGCGCACCGGCACGCCAGTGGGTCGCGCACGTCCAGCACCTGCACAGGGGGCGGCACAGGTGCGGCATGAGCGAAGTGCGTTTGCATCCTGTCAGCCCTGCAGGACACGCCAGGTGTTGTTGAAATGGCCTAGGGCATTCCCAGGTGCAAATCCACCTCCCTGCTGGTACCTGGATAATGACGTCAGACAGCTCCACCACACGCCGGAACTCCTTGTAGTATGCCTTGCGACTGTGGTCTGCGCATGCAGCAGCACCGGCAGAGACACAACGCCAGGGGTAAGCACACCGGCCCTCGCCCTTACCCTTGCTGTCAGCCCTTGCCCTTTCTGTCAGCCCTTGCTCTTGCTGTGAGAACCTTTCCCTGTCTGTGAGAACCTTGCCCTTGCTGTGAGCCCTTGCCCTTTCTGTGAGCCCTTACCATGTCTGTGAGAACCTTTCCCTTGCTGTGAGCTCCTGCACACCTCAACGCGTCCCCGTGGGCGCAGCCCAGGCTGCGCCGGTGTGCTGGTCCTGCCACAGCCGCTGAGCGCTGTTGTGCGCTGCCACCCACGCCCCCCACCCTGCCACCCGCACGCACGCCGCGCCGCAAACGCACGTCACCCACACCCCACGCAATGCGTCCACGATGCCCCGCAGAGGTGCTCCTCACCCAGGTCGGACTGGAAGTCCTCCACGATGCGCGCGCGCTTGCGCGTCTCAAAGTCCTCCTGCTTGGCGTTGGCGCTGGCGTTGAAGAGCGCCATGGCGTCTGGAGCCACCTCCCCAGACGCCGCCGCCTGCGGGCGCGCGTGTGTGGCGCCCCCCAGCACCATGAGGCACACCACCACCGCCACCTGCGCCCCTGCGAGCAGATGCTGCTGTCATCGTGGCTGCGAGGTGCTGCCCCACTCTCGAGCGCGCACCAGGCGGCGGGCCTTGCGCTCCTCCTTCTTGCGCTTCTCATCCGCTAGAATCTGCGCGCGCTTGAAGGCGAACTCCTTGACGAGCTCCTCCTTGAAGGGCCACTGCGAGGGCAGCCCCGGGTCCTTGGGCGCCTTCGTCTTTCCGCCGCTCTTCTTCAGCTCCTTGCGCTTCTTGCGGTGGTGCTCCTTGACCTTCTTGATGACCTTGTACTTTTGCTTCAGCGACATGCGCTTCGACTTGGACTTGGTGCTCTTCTTCGGCATTCTTGCTGGGAGGCTGCCGCCGTCGACGCTGGGGGAGCGTGTTGGATGGGCCTGGCTGGACCTACGCTACGGGGTGAGGTATAGAAGCGTGCTGGGATCGCGACGTAGGGGCTGCTTGGTGGCATTTCGCCGACTTCCGGCAAAGGTCGAGCAAAGACCTAGGTTTTAGTCCAAGTCATTAAGCGCGCGGACTCGTTGTGCGATGCCACAATCGCGATGATGGTGCACTCTGGTTGCCCTCAAGCTCAAGCACGGATGATGACGCGCACGGCCGTCCGCACGAGGTGGAGAAGTGGCTCCTGCGACGGCGAGCACGATGGATGAGGCCATCGCCACCCGAATCAACGATGGAGACCTCTTGAGGTGAGGTCGTGCTTCCTCCCTGGCCCCTCCCCGCCTCCCTGCGCAGCGCCATCGCCCGCTGCGACGGCTCGCGATGGCAATCTGGGGCGCCGCCATCCCCGCACAGCCAGAACCTGCCCTTTGGCCGCCCGCAGCCAGGCATGTAGCCCCATATAGCACCAGGAACGCTCTCCACAACGTTACCGCGTTCTCACAGTCGGTGGAGACCCCGCGGAGTCGAGCAGAGCGGAGAGCGACCAGCGCAGTCTAAAACCAGGGCCGCGCTCTCTCCTGCCCGTGAGCTAGGTCCTGACCTGTCCCTGCGCACACGTCCTGGACGCTGCTCCTGGCCGCATCCACGAACTTGCCCTGCCGACGGCGCATCCATCGCCTCTCACTTCCAGGCGATCAGGCGATCTCAGCGTGCGCCTCTCATCGTGCGTACGTATCGCTGCCCTGATGCGCAGGCCCTTTACTCCGCACGACGGCGACACGCCACCGAGGCGATCACGATCTCGAAGTTCGGCCGGCGGCGCCGCAGTCGGCGGTCACGGCCCATAGCCGCCAAAGGTGCGGCGTGAGGGGCCAACTGGCAGAAGCTTGTAGCATGCAGAGAGTTCAGCACGCTTTCTACCCCGGAGGACGATGCCCGTGTCAGTGCACTTGGTCCCCCCTGTCTAGCGTGCGAGAGTTTCCGGGCTCGTGTTGCAGCGAGGGCCTCTCATTGCCTTGCGTTGTGTCTAAAGCGCCCGAACATCTCAATACCTCTTGCGCCAACATCGCGCGCAGGCTGCCAGGCGCCGGGACGGCAGGGCATCCCGCTCCACTCCTCCTTACGTCCTCTGCCACGCGCCCTGCGTCTGGGCTACGTTCAAGACTGGACTCAAGCGGGCATGGACGCGGTGAGTCCAGTTTTACTATTCGACGGCCACCAAAAACATGCCACCCGCACGTACGCCACCCCCACGCACGTGCGCCCTTTCAGCCTTCTTGCCACGGCTCCAGGATGCCCCCTCGGGGGTGGTGACTGGGCGCTGTCTAAAGTCGGCTTAGAGCACAGGACGCCTAATATAGGAAACTGATGGTGCCCTTGCTATGGCGCTCCTGTCAGTGCCAAGTGGCGCCCACATTTCTCTCTTTTCTCGCTCTCAAGATTAGCACAAGTAGAAGAAGCACACGAGCCGCACGCAAGCAACAACCAGGCGAGGATGACTTCATATCTGTCAATCAACTGAGGAAGGCTCGCCTTCCCTGAAGATTCAATAACCCCTCTAAGAAGTACTGAGCCTCATTTGTTCATGGCACCGCATTCTCCACTGTTTTGCACGGCACGCACGCAGCAAACGCACGCGCACGCGGTGTTCCCATGGGGCGCTGAGGATACCACGGCTCCCTCTACTGATTTATCTGAGGACAACGCCTGACACGGAATCGAACATAGTCGCCACTGAGCCCTCTCGACGCCACCCGCACCCGCATCTGTTTGCACGCTCTTCGTGCGCAACCAAGACACCTTGCACGCATCCTGCACGCACCAGAGCATGCGAGCATTGTGCGTGTGGCCTGTGATGCACAACAACAACAATTGGAATTACCGTCCGACAAGTCATGAGGACAACTATGGCTAATATTGAGGCCTACACGCGCGCACTCCACCGCGCACTCCACCGCGCACTCCACCCCGCTCACATACGGCCGCGCCCCTCCAAACGCACGCTCTCAACATGCGGACGTTTGGGCTAGACATGACGCCAGTCTTGTCCTGGCCTGTCCTCGCCCTCGCAGGGCATGGCACGCTAACCCTTTTCCCAAGCCTGGAGGACCGAGCATAAGGCAAGGCTATGCTCTTCCTTGCCCTCCGACACCTGGTGAGTGGCTTGATGACCCTCCTCATGGACCAATTGTCCTGCATGGTGGTGGTCGCGAGTGCATGAGTCCAAACAAACAGCCTCCTCTTCTCGGCGCATCTTGGTGGGCACGGCACGGCATCGCCGGTCACCTCGTGGTGCGTCGATCCCCATGGGGCGCACACTGACCTCCAGGGCGCATTTGAGTCGTCCGCACGAGCGCGCCCTTCGGGGCGTGCGGTGATGGCGGACGAATTAATGACGCCCACATCCCCCTTGCTATGTCGTGCTTCAATAGGTCAATCCTGCATTCAAGTTTTGCCTTTGCACAGGACTGGGGAGGGTTGGGCACGCGCAGTGCGGACGGCCTCTTTGGCTTTCGCCAGCGCGCTGCTGGTTGCGCTGCTGACGGCGCTCCGTGCTGCCTTTGCGTGCACAGGCTGACATACGATGGCATCCCATGTTCCTGTGCTGGGCAGCCACCTGCTGCATCATCATCACACCAAGGTGAGATGCGGAGGGCTTCCCACGTGCACCAGTGCACCACCTTGCACCATGACCATGCCACCCAACACCCGCACTGCGCACGGCGGTGTCACTGCCTGCCTACCTGTCACACGGGAGTGTGCACACACACGCACCCCGGCGCCAGTGACGAGCAACCAATATCAAAGTAGTGGTCCGACTGCGCTGGGCTACACCCCTGGCGCTCCGTGGGGTCAACATTAACTCTCTTCCGAGGTGCTCGCCCATCCCGCATCCACTCGCATCTGCACTTTTGCACCACTGCACGGGTTGATGGGAGCGGAGAGAGAGGGTCAAGCGATGACACAACATTAGATGACGAGACTGAGGATGTTGGGCGCAGCTTTGGCTGCAGCCCCGCCCATGGTGACAAACGAGGCATTTGTCTGATGACTTTCTCTCTCGAGGACTTCCCACGCAGAAGCACCGCAGCCCTTGCACTTGACACGCACAAGCTTCACACCATTTCATTCACTGTGGGGTGGAGATGATGAAGACCAAGGATCAGACCAAATATCCTTATCGTGAGCGTCCATGAGCGTTACAGAACATCTAAGGGACTGATTCACCTCCTTCATCGCCGCCTTTCTGCCGCCTCCCTAGACGCGTCCGCGCATCTGGCTGAGCAGCATGCTGACTGTGTTGCTGCGCATGGTGGTGTTTGTGCGTTGCAGGTGGCGCTGTGATGCGGTGCGGCGACGGAGTGTGGTGCTGGCGGGACGTGTGGCAGTCACGCGGATGATGGCGTGGAGGACTGCTGGGAGGCTTGAGAGTACCTGTGTGTCCGTTGCCTGGCCTGCATACGTTCCCGCTTGCCCGCCAGCTGTGCAAGCCGTGACGTCACGTATCGCGCCGCAAGATTTGGCCTGCTTACTGCATGGTGGGCGATGTCACCGCGGCCACGCGCAAGCCTGCGAGAAGCAGCGCCAGGGCTCGCACCTCCAGCAGCACGCACCACCAGACCCCACTGCGCCACCGCCACGCCCGAGACTGCAGCACGCCGTGTCGTGCGC
>QAXK01004241.1:0-24558 GCA_004335735.1 Chlorella sp. KRBP | reverse complement strand
AGCCTAGCCTAGCCTAGCCTATCGGATGGTTGTCATGACTGACATTGACTGTTGGCATATGCTGCAAGTCAACGGACATGCTTGCGGCTGCATCACTGGGTGGAGGCTCTCCCGGCACTTCGTTTGATGACCTGACTGACTGACTGAACTTGGGCCATTGACTGACTGATGAACTGACTGGTGAACTGTTTCTATGCTATGTAGCATGCTGCGGGATGCATCACAGCAAGCAGACACTGGTGCTGCAGCTGTTGCATCTGGTGCCTGCCAGCCTGGTAAACCCGATGTGCTGGCTCCAGGCGATGACACACAGCAGGAGCAGGACTCGGTAGCAGCGCCTGCTGAAGCCGCAACGTCCCAAAACCCTGTCGACTTTGGCCAGGCCTTGGACCGTAACAGGCTTGATGGTGCAGTCCTGCAGCCCACACTGCCAGTGGTGCCAGCAAGCTGCTAGCAGTGCCATGGCACTGGCCAGTGAGCAGTGCTGATGCTGTTGGACACCTCAACAGTGCTGGCAGGGCTCAAAGCTGCAGCACTGTGGCTTTTGCATGTAGCAGTGAGCATTGCTTGCAGTAGGCGGGTCTGGGTCATGCTCCCAGTGGTTCTTATGATTGAGGGCACTGGCAGAGGCAGCCTTGTGGCACAGTGTGGTGCAGCAAGTGCAGGACTCATCGCAGCAGCATGCATGTCTGCCAGCTGGCTTTGTGTGATGAGATGCTGTCCTAATTTTGAATCAGGGGTGTTCAGTACTCGGCACTGCAGACTTCTGTACTGTCACAGGACGGGTTGGGTGTGAAACAGTAAAGAAAGAGGTTGAGGCCGTGTGACTGACTGTCAAACAACAAACACTTTGCGGGTGTGTTGGTTCTGCACTATGCCCTGCAGCTCAATTGAGCTGCCTTCAGTTCTCAGATGGCGCCTTGGAGGCTGCCTGGCTGCTGTTTGTGAGCAGCAACCCACGTCAGCAACTGCTGCAGGTGGGACTGCCACTCTACCGCTGTGCTGGTCCTACTGACTACCCCCGGCAAGGAGTGTTGTTGTCACCCAGACTGGCACTGTGTTGCAATTGTGAAGTGCTGAGGGATTTCGTACCTGCTGGCACCTGACTCCTGCGCACATGACCATGCACATGCTGACACATGCCACCTGTGGGGTGCAGTGGTGGGCTAGTCACCACAAACACTGCCGCTGGCAACACAGTGCAACCTGTTGGTGCTGTGTGCTGCACATAGGTGCCACATGTGATTCACACGTCCCTGACTTTGCAAGCCCAGCTTGCGCACAATTAGTGAGAACTTATGCTGTTGTGCATGGTTGGCAGGCCACAGTCATGCACAGCAATCTCTAGTGTCCTGAGAGGCGGGCTGTTAAAAAAGATAAGGTCATCAAGACCATGACAAAAACGTGCCCGGTTTACGTACACATCTGCTGCCTCACGCAAGGGCTTCAAACCTCACACAGTTTGGCTGCTGCCCCAGTTGCGCATGCCAAAGGTACCGGGGTTGCTGAACATCCCACGGACACACCCCTACATTGCCGGGGCACAGCTAGTCACAGCCAAATACCACATACTGTTGCTTTCAGAGCCACTACTTGTCCAGCAGAGCACGTGGCATGGCAGGCAGACACACAGCACATCCCCACAGGCCCAGACAGGGGTTGGGTGACACCAGTCACAACCCAGACAACTGTACCACTGCATGAGCTGGCTGTGAGACCCCAGTATCCGGCAACATTGACAGCTGCCACAACAGCCAGGTCAGCATTTTTCACAACCCCATGGCCTGCTGCATTGCGATGAGTGCAGGAAGCACACAACACACATGGAACCTCACTTGCTGCTCCTGGTCCCCGGTGGAAGCGACTTGCTGTGGGCGCTGGACATTCTGCTGCAGCCACAGCTGCTGCAAGTGAACTGCTGCCATGCCCAACCTTGCGCGCTACTGCCACATTGCTGGGAGGCACTGCTACAAGGTGCTGCATATCAAGCTGTAGTGCGACTGCTCAATGGTGCTTTGGCTCTGCCTTTGCCGCCTCTTCCTGCCTCCTCTTCTCTGCTTCAATCTGCAACTGTCTCTCCAACTGCAGACGCAAAGGCAGATAGGGCAGAACAGCAGCAGACAAGGCAGACGGCACAGATGGGTAGCATGCTCTCATGCTGGCATTGCTGCAAGGGTCTGAAGGCACGTTTTCCTAGTGGCAAGAAAACCATTACATGCAAACACCCCAACAGGCAGCCTGTTGGCAGAACCACACCACAGAGCGCCAGTGCTTGTGCTGCACAGGAAGTCTACAGGTGCACACTCAGCACCACCCTGCAAACCACTCCCGGCACTGCTGAGCTTCCACTCACGTATTTGCGGTGATGTAAGCACTCCAGGTAGTCGTCTACCAGTGCCTGGCAGCTTGTGGGATTCTCAAAGTTCTCATGCATGCACTGCAAGCCACGACACAACACAACACAGTCAGACAAGCAGCTGTTGAGATGCTATTGAGAGTCCAGACAAGCAGCTGTGAAACTGCTGTCTTACATCTCTGCACGTTGTTATTCTGTATTGACTATAGCTGATGAGAGGACCACTATTGAGTCTCGTCAAGCCTGTTCAGATATGTCTTGCCGTCCTGGCTCTGCTTACGTCCTGGTAAGAGCCATGTTAGCACTGCATTGAGACACCACACAAGCACGGACAACCACTACTGCTATGACACAATGCCTCGTACCTCCTGGAAGTCCATCCAGAAGTTGTAGCACCTTCATGTATCACAGCAGCACAACAGCAGGAGGTCAGATCACATCGGACTGCTGAGCCGCTGACAGCGCAATGCAAGCAGACTTGAGGTCCCACCTTGAAGGACCACCGCGAATGCCCATAAACACCATCTTGCCCCTATGTGGTGCTGGTCACTGGCGAACGTTGCACTGAAAGCTCGAACAGCAGCGAGCCTCTTGGGCACTCGTCGTCTACCGTCGCGATTGACGTCTGTTTATGTTACACTTTGCGTGAACAGTATCGCAATGCGACTGGGACAGCTGCTGGTGCAGCTCAAACTACGGTATGCTGGTCAGGCAGCAATCTGGCCAGAACCAACAGCACATGAGGGCCCAGGTTGAAGCGATGTGTCGCCTGATGCAACTCCAGAGTACAAAGAAGACTCTCGCGCTGCTGGCAGTGGACTCCGCACAAGTGCCATGTTCTGTTGTTTGACCAGGTGCCAGCTTGGCTGTGCCAGTTCATTCAGTTTCAGTCAATGCTCTGAGCATTGCTCAATGAGTGCCATGAGCAAATGCATCATTACTCTCAACACACATCTGTCCTCAGCTCGGCCAGCACCTCGCACTGGCGCTTTGCAACCTCACACAGAGTTGTAAACTGTACAGTTCACAAGTGGTCTGGAGATAACTCAGTGTGCGGACCCCTCACTCAGTCAAATCAACCGCCCGCAAAGCATCTGCTGACAGCTCCTCGAGCACCTGGCGCTGGCTGGCATCCTGGAACTGGGCGTGCAGCCCCTGCACAACCTGCTGCAGCCTGGCAAGTGGGTGCACATCAGGCTGCACAGCAGCGACAGACGCACAGCAACACATGTGGAGACATTGTCAGAGAGGGAACCTTTTGACGACTAATGGATGCATGGTTGTTCCTTCTTGTAGGTGTAGTTGGCGGGGGTCATAGGCAGGATGGCCATCTACTGGCGTTTGCTGAAACCGCATGGTGTGGTTTCCATGGACCGCAA
This sequence comes from Chlorella sp. KRBP, assembly GCA_004335735.1. Classification (NCBI taxonomy): domain Eukaryota; kingdom Viridiplantae; phylum Chlorophyta; class Trebouxiophyceae; order Chlorellales; family Chlorellaceae; genus Chlorella; species Chlorella sp. KRBP. The sequence goes on along the minus strand of QAXK01004241.1, from coordinate 20,823 downwards.
ACATCAAGCAGCTGGTTGTTGAGGGCAACCCTCTCGGACGAATCAAATGCTGAGGTTGTGCACGTGCCCATCCTCAGGGGCTGAGGTTGTTGTCGTGCTCATCAACAGAGACAGCACCGATTGCCCTTCACACAACCATTTGATGCAGCCGACTTACCCGGACAGCAGCGGCCGACTTGAGGGTCGACCCAGCTACCATGAAGGCTTGGAACAGCGCACTTTGCCTGACACCATCCTGATAGCCCCCTGCCTCCCAGGCCCCTTCTGCACTTGCAGCACGCTCTGCAGCCAGCTCCTGCAGCGGGGTGCACTTGAGTGCAGCCAGCCAGCTGTGCTGCCACAGGTCCCTGTGGGGACAGCAGTACACACACGGGTGGCGTCGCAGCACATAGCACTTCATCAGCTACCAAACACAGTCAGCAGCAGTGTGTGTTGCTCACTGTCTAGATGTGACTGCAGCACAGGCTGGCAGTGAACAATGCCATTGAGAGACCTCAAAACACACTTGCAGCATTCGCCCAATCATCGCCTCACACCTGTAGCTCTGAGTCTCGTTACTGCCAGCCTCCAGTGCCAGTATCTCAGCAGCAGCGACAGCAGCATCGCCGCCACGGATCCCCTGCGGATCCTGGTCACTACCCTCCGCAGCAGCCCCCTGCCCTGCCGCCCTGATTGCTGCTGCCCCCAGCTCCTCAGCAAGCATTGGCCGCTGACCACCCATCCTGCCAGGCATCAAGTCCCCCTGCAGCTGCAGCTGCCGCAGTCGCGCAGTCGCTGTGTACAGCAGCAGCTTCTCGTTCGCCGCATCCCTGCCCGCAGCTTTCACAGAGAGCTTCGTCAGGCACCACAGCCGCTGCGCATCTGCGGCGCTGGCTGCAGAGGCTGCCGTAGCGAGGCTACCGGTCGCGTCCGCGTACTGCTTTGCCTGGACCTGGCTCATCCACAGCAGGTCTGGGGTGTTGGACAGGTAGGCCTGCAGCTGGGGGGTGAAGCCCTCACGGCCAAGCTGCAGCAAGTCCACCACGCGGTGCTCAGAGTGCCACCTGCACAGGAGACACAGCAGCATCATGTCAGTTGCGACCAACGATAGTTGCTAGATGACAAAGTGTCCTGGACGTCGAAGGCTGTCTATCTTGTGTGGGGCTGGGAATGCCGGGGCAAGCATGCAGAGACGTGTAGGCTGACATGGTTCAATCACAATTACCGATGCCTGAACAAAGAAAGAACCATAGCATGAGCAGCTGCAGCAGGGTGGCGACACGGTAGCTGCAAACTGGAGGTTTGGTGTGTGCAACCCACCTTTGCATGACAAAGAATGTGAAGCCGTTTGAAGGCAGGGTGGGCCCAGCAGCAGCACACTCCAGCTGCATCTGCTGCTGCAGCTGGTCCTCCAAGAGGGTGTGCATGCCTTGCATCACGTCACAGGTGGCATACAGCAGCTCCCAACACCTGCACATGCATCAGCAAGGCGGCTGCATCAGCAAGGCGGCTCCTGTAAACAGCATACGATGTCAGAGGCCTATAAAGTGCCGACAGCACACATGCTCGGAGTGCTGCAGCTGTGCAGGCAAAGCATGTGCCAGGCACAACGTGGCATGGTGTGGCGTGGCAGATCTGCACCCTCAGGCAACTGTACACAACATATACCTGCCATATGCTAAAGCAGGTTCGAACCATATAACCAAGTTCAAACGACAACTCACTCACAAAGCAGCCCCGTGCAAGACCCCACCTGTGTTGCTGTGCCAGGGACTGCAGGCGCCACACCAGTGTCTCCCTGAGGCCAGGCATCAGGGACAGTACGTCACCACTGCCACCCACACCACTGTCCAGCGACAGCTCAAGTACACCCCTGGACCTGCCAGGGACAGTGTGCGGGTCGTGCATGACACAGCAGGGGCAACAGTATGAAGCGTGAGACAGCAGCAGTGCACACACTACAGCAGCATGGAGCGGATGAGTCATCAGCACACTCACAGGCCTGATCAGGCCCAGCCTGTTGGGATATCAGCTGCTCACGCCAGCAAAGGCAGCTCCTCTGATTGCCACCAGTAACAGCTGCCAGCCACAAGACCTGACTATGTCAAACACGTAACTTGCCTGAAGTACACAGTCAGCTCAGGCCGAGCCTGCTGCACAGCCACAAGCTCACCTCAGCACAGGCAGCTCATCCACTGCCGCCACCAGCAGCTGCTGGCCGTGCCGCCAAGGCAACTCCCTGTATGCCAGGGACAGCTCTGCCGGGGGGTCTGCAGCAGCGTTCAAGGTGGCCTGGAGCGCTGCCAGCAGCTGCGACAAGGCGGGTAGGTGGGCTTGGTGCGCGAGCTGCTGCTGCTGTTGGAGCTCAGGCAGCTGTGGCAGCACCAGCAGGCATGCCTGGATCATGGGGAACAACAAGACAGACAGAAGAGCAGGATATCAGTACCACGCAGCACTGACACATCACAAGGCCAGATGGTGGTTCCAAAATGATGCATAACACCACAGCCCACAAAACATACGAGACACAAAGGGCCGTGTGCAGTGCTAGCCCCAGCAACTTCCAGATCTGTCCAGACCCCCTCACCTCAGCGAGCTCACTCCAGGCAGTGCGCGGGCCCTCACCCGCCAGCCAGCCGGGCCCAGCCGCCTCTGCCTGTGTGACCTCGTTGAAGGCATTGTGCCTCAGAGACTGCTGTGCACCCTGTGCTGCCTCACAGGCAGCCACCAGGATGCCACACAGGCCCAGCAGCTGGTGTAGCAGCGCCTGCGCCCCGCCAGCAACCTCGCCTGCTGCGCCCGCAGCTGCATGCCTGCAGGGCAGCAACAGACAGGGCACCAGATCAAGCAGCATGGGCCAGATGGCGCTTGAGGGCCGTCCACCTAGAGCTTGCTTCCACAACTGTGTTCATGGAGCCGCAAAGCCACCGAGGAACACTTGAGTGGGAGTAAGGGGAAGCATCAGGGTTGCAAACGATGGTGCCTTGTGAAAGCTGCAGGCGCAGGATGCAGCAGGCCAGCAGTACCTGATAGCGCGTGCTTGTCCGGCCACTGCTTGGAACAGTGCTGGCACGCTGACCGTGGGCCGGCCAAAGAAGACCTCGTGCAGCTGCTCTGCTGCTACAGTGGTCTCACCAGCACCAGCAGCAGCCAGGCTGCCAGCTGCCTCTATGGCCACCTGTGACGCCTCTGCCTGCAGCCGGTCAACTGGACAGTTCAAACAGGCAGCACACAACAGAGGCGGGGTTGGGATTTTGCACAACTCCCAGTGTTTTGAAGGGAGACAACAGCCTGACACATGCTGGGGAGTACCCTGCCTTTCCAGCAACATTCAGGACACCCCCAACGCCATGTCCAACATCATTCAACCCTCCAGGTGCAGCGCCCGCACCTTGAACAGCAGCATCCCTGCCTGACGCAGCATCCCCACAGTCCCGTTGGTAGTCCAGCACACACGCGGCTGCCGCCAGCATCTGTGCGTGCTCAAACAGCGCTGCCAGCACATTGGCTGGCAGGCGCTGCAGGACGCCCCCGACCTGTAGCGCCACCATGAAGAGGCTGTGGCGGGCTTGCTTCTCCTGCAGCATGGACTTGAGGGATGCCAGGCCCAGTGTACCTGCAACGTTGCGGATGGGGAATGAGGGGTGGAGTCCAGTGTCTCCGTTCCACGTTGAGCTGTACCTGGGCTCCCACACACGTCGACTGGTGCACGACACTGCGCTATGTGACCTCTTCTGCAGGGTGCTGTCATTTAGCGTGATGCCTAGTTGGCTGTGGTGGATGTGGTGTCACCAGCCCCAGGGAATGTCACCGCTCTGGTGTGCTTGTGGCATGCTCCACAGTGTCATTCTGGGTTCCGCTGCCCAACCAGCCCCACCATCGCTCAATGCAGCAAGTACAGCTGTCAGTTTACTCCAACGCCCTTCTACGCCTCCTTTGCGTCACTGCCTGCTCCCGTTCCCGCCTCACCTGCCCTTGGCAGGCTGTCCACGATGCTGCTGCTTGACTGCAGCAGCAGGGCCCAGCCCTCGTGCGAGTCCAGCATGCCCTTGGCTGCCAGGCAGTCTGCAAGCCCAGTGGCTAGGTCCCTGTCAGCAGGGCGCAGCGGCAGCGGCATACATGCAAGATGCACATGCTCATGCTTGCGCACATGATGTTACCTACGCACGCGTGCAGACACTCACGCACATACACATGCCCAGCGGCCCAACAGCGCCCGCACCCTTATATGCCATTACACCAGACAAAGACGCACACATGACTGTTGTGCCGTATGCTGCACTATTCACATCAGTGTTGCCCAGGCGCAAGTACGACAACACACAGCGCAAATGAGCGGGCTTTATCCAGGAACTGGCAGCTGGGTGCATTCTCTTGAGTGTACCCAAGTGCAAGGCTCAGCATGTGGGTCCTGGGACAAGTCAGCAGGCTTTGGGCAGACCTTGATCACAATGTGAGCAGACTTTGAGCAGACTTTAGCAGGCTTTGCACAGACTCTGAGTGTATCCAGGTGTGATGCTCAGCACCCTCACCTGTAAGGGCAGCCCTCTGCATAGCCCTTCTGCATCATGTCCACCACACGGCTCAGCAGCGCTTTGACCAACTCTGCAGCAAACACAGACACATTGTGTCATGGCATGATGTAGGACACAGTGACAAACTCAGGCTGGCTCCTACTGTAGCAAAGCTGCTCATGCAGTTGCGTGTTGTGTTGTTTGCGACAGCGTGCCCATCAGGCTACTCTATCATGGGACTTGCCTGCAGCTTGCTGGCCCCCAGCTGGCTGGCTGTCCAGTGCAGCAAGCTCCAGGAGCCCATACTCCTTGTTCAGCACCTTCCAGTTGCTGCTGCGCCCACTTGCTGCGATCGCCACGTTGCTGTCGCTGCTGCTCAGGACCTGCGGCAGCCCCGTCCCTGTACGCAGCCACTCCTGCAGGACCCCGTTGGGCGCCAGCAGCAGGCAGCTGGGCCGCTGTGCGTGTGCCAGCAGCTGCCAGCCGTGTGGGGCACGTGTGGGGCGCGGCAGGGCTGCCGCTGAGCTGCAGATCTCGCTAGTCACCAGCCTGGGCCCTTTGGTAGGGCCGTCTTCCACTGCAAAGGCTGACACCGTGTGCTGATACCTGCTCGCTGCGTCTGCGAGCAGGTTGGCGCTCCAGACGTAGATGAGCTCGGTCGATGGGCGGCCGGAGTAGGCAGTTGGGGCACTGTCCTGCGTGGGCTGTGGTGTGTGCTGCTGTGCTGGGGCTGTGCTGGCTGTGAACCCTAGCACCCTGCTGTCTTCCACGCGCTGGCGGCCCAGCACAGCTTGGTATATGCTGAGGGACCACTGCAGGGACTCTGTGCTCTGTTGGCCAGAGAGGGTGCCCAGCAGCCAGCAGTCCAGTGCGTCTGCTGTCAGCACAAGCAGCTTCCAGCGGCTGCCGTCGAGCTGCAGGAGCTGCATCTGTACTGCAGGTGTACTGCTGGGGCTGGTGCGCATGTATGGGATGCCGTCGAGGAACTTGTAGTCGACAGCGGCCTTCTTTGTGCTGGCATACAGGGCTGCTGCTGCCTGCAGGACGCCCTGCACTCCTGTGCCGCTGCTGGGGTTGTGGAACTGCCGTGGAAAGATGCCGTTCTGGCTGCCATGATACAAGTGCAGGGCACCATCACAGGTGGCCACGACCGCCAGGAACCCTGGGCTGGTGCCTGCATCTGCAGATGCAGCTGTCAGGGCGCAGATGAGGCCGTCGCTGCTGCTGTTGTCGCCTGCGATGATCAGGGGCTGCGTGTGTGGCTGTCCCCCAAACGTTGCGTCCAGCCACACGTGCAGGATACCCGAGCCTGTGCACACGATGACTGTCAAAGCGGAAGAGTGTCGCTGTGGCACGACCTCGACGAAGGTGCTGCCGGCAGGGGCTTCAGGCAGGGTCAGACGCCGAACTGTTGCAGCAGCACCATCTTCTGCTTTCCAGACCAGCAGGCTTTGCCGGTGCAGGACCCAGGCGAACGTGCCTTGAGTGCTTCTTGTTGCACTGCAGCCCTGTGCAGCTGCGTCTGACACCACATCACGCACAGGGCGAGGCAGCAGGTACAGCTGCTCCAGCAAGTCAGCACGCAACATTGCTGATGCTGGCCACTACTTCAACACAACCTGAGACGGGATATTTAGTTATAGACCATTCAAGTAACCGTAGCTGCTTTCACTGCCAAGAAAGCGTCATGTATCTTGCGTCTCTGCAACAGTGATCCAGGGCGACTAACGATCTGGTGAAGTGCACATCGACGACTTGACGTGGAAGTGGCTTGGATGTATCTTTCAACAACCAAAGCTTGCTTCCAACCTTGTATGTGTCGCCAGACGTTGGAACATGGGTTTACAGCTGCCAGGCTGGCAGTGCCAGCTGTCTTGTCCCTGTTCGGGTTGACATCATGGGTGAGAAGGCAGAGTGCCATAGTGCAGACTGAACAGAGGCACTTCCAGCTTCATTACTGCTCTGAATTGCCCGTTACACACGTAAGAAGTGGTTCCACCCTTGCTCAAAAAATCATGTACCAGCGCCTGCCTTGCAGCAAGCCTACCCAACCAACCTGTGCCAACATCATGCCACATACTGATTGTATTGGAAGCCTGAGCAAGCAGCAGTCTTGCAGCCGTGGTGATTCAAAACAACAGTTGACATTCCCTTGATCAGATGTTTGGGCTGCACACAGACATTGTGTGCAACCTACATCAGAGTGAGGCCGCTCGCAGGCCCATAGCACCTCCAAGCTCTTGACACGTGACAACCAACAGTGCAATGTGGCAACTCGAGCAGTCAGTCCTCCGGCACACCAGTGCCACTGCTGCAACCGTAGGACAGCTGTGGCGCGCGTTGTGATGCCACACAATCAGCCTTAATAACAGCGCCTCTGCACAAAGCCTGTCTGGGGTAGAGTGCACGCAGCATGCGCATGCTGAGGTGAAACCCGCCCGCCCTTAACCTCAACCCACGACTTCGCAGCGTATCCCACCTGCTATGTGCTGGCAAGCTGAGCAAGCTGGCCTCCAAGCTCTTGTTCACACAGGAGACCCACCTGCCAGGGGCTGACATAGCAGGGCCCTTGATGTGCCAGCAACCCCAACCCCAAGCCAGTGTGACCACCAACCGCTACCTGATTGTGTGAGCACAAAGCGGCCCACTGGACTCTGCAGATCCCACCCATCAGGCCACTGCACTAGCTAAGGCACCACAATGTGCCATGCGCGGCGCTAGGAAACAACCGCAAGCAGCGCAGGCCTTGTCACCACAAGCATGACCCCGCATGGACATGCACACACAGACCATCAACCATACACTGTATGGCCTTGTTAGGAACTTCCACAGGGCATCCAGTGCATACATCAGCATCGTACCATGCCTTTGATGAGGCACCACGGCTGGACCCCAGGCGGCATCAGGCCAGCAGCAGCCACAGCCACCACACTCTACAGCTCTGCAACAGCACACGCCATCTCGATCCAACCCGCCGCATGCACCTGCATGCAACCCGGCCTCAGTTGGGCCACACTTTGTGGCCACTGCTGTGCCCAGTAGGTGTTGGTCACACCTTGGCCCAGCGAAGGCTCAGCGAGAAGCCCCTTTGCTCACACGTGGCCACTACACACATTGCTACAGCTCAACCGCACTGCCAGAGTTGCCTGTGTCTGCTCAAGCAGGCTCTGCAGCGTCTGGGAGACCAGAGGGAAGGTCCAGCACAGCCCAGGAGCCGCGGCATTATACCAGACACATCAAGGCACCACAGACAAGCCCATGAGCAAACAAGTGCGCTGACGCCCTGCCCCTGCTCCCTTGATGCCCACCCCAGCCATCCACCCCATGCCCTTCCCCATGCAAGCGCTGGTGCGCAGCACCCTTGTGGACAGTTCGCGGCGAGCAGCCGCCGCTCACACTGCAGCAGGGCAGTCCGGCTGCAAAAGCATTGATCATAGACCCCACGCACTCAACTCGACCCCTTGGACCATGACCTGTTGGTGCACTGCACTGGCAGTGTCCTCCAGGCAACGAGGAAGCAGTGAACCTTGGCAACACAGTGTGCTGCAGCGGGGCGCTTTGGGGCTGGATCAGCCCCCAACACCATGCTACGGCAAGGGCGAGCCCCTACAGGAACGTGGGCCTGTGTGGCAATGCCTGTGCAGCCGATAGGGCGTGCGCCATGCACCACAGCTCCTTTTGACAGACAAGACCGAGCGACTCAATCCTGGGGTCGCGAGAGGTCTGCAGCTTGCAATGGGCCTGTGCCGGCCGGGAGCAGAGGCAACAGGACGTGGTCACGGACTCTACATTACCACACACCGCCGTGCAGACGCCATGCACATGGGTGCACCGTTAACAGGCCAGGTCAACATGCATGCAGATTTGTCAGTTCCAAACCCATGAGCAGAGTGGAGAAACGCCCAGGCAGCTGGCACAATGCAGGGCATGCACATGGCTTGCATTTTTGTAGCTCAGCACGCCACAAACAACCTCCCAACATTGTGTGAATCTACGCAGGCGCACGGAAGCACACTGCCTCGCACCCCACTGCGCGCAGTGATTGTCCGCAGTGCCAGCAGCAACCATCACAGTGCAAAAGCTCACCCAGTTCCCACAAACCGGTTCCCTCCCTCCAACACGGCACCCACAGACGGTACCACAACAATGTCCCCACCCGACTGCAGACACCACATCGACAGGTTGCTGTGCCGCCGTCTGTACACCAGCATGGGTTATGCAAAAGTCAAGTTGCAGCCAAGTGTCACACCGGGAGGTGTGGACAGCAGGGCAGTGCAGGAGGTACAGTCACTGCCCACCAATCAAAAAGTGTGACACTGAGTGAGTGGCATTGAGTGCCGCCTCCGTCCCGAAGCAAACCGAACGCGCGGCGTACCTCTTTGCAAGCACCAGGCCCTCAGGGAACCACAAGCACAAGCAGGCACAAGCAGGCACCCTACCCCAACATGAGCAACACGATGGCACACCATTGCCAACAGCACCCACGTGTACCCACTGGCCCTCACAAACACTGCGGCCTACCTGACACACCCAACCGAACCCGTTGCAGCTGCTGCCAAGCACAGCAGAACCCCGGCTACATCACATGCAAGAGAACACCCCAAGCACGCATGTAGGGCAGCAAGCAGAGGTTGAAGTCACAGTCACCCTCGAATGTGGGGTTGGGCGTACATTCGTACTCTCATCTCAGCGCGCCCTGCCTGCAGCCATCCTGCCCTGCCAGGAAGGCAATATGCCGTAGTGCTCGAGCAGCTGCTCAGCCTTGTGCTGCACCACCCAAAACGCCACACCCTCACTGAACCTCAAGTCGGGGTCCTCTGGCACCTGCCACACTGCCGCCTTGCTCGCCGTCACTGCAAAGCTTGCACAGCAGCTGTCTCGGCGGGCCGCAGCTCCCCCGGGGCTGCCCACAATGCACCCACCACCGCCGCTGCTGCTGTATGCGCTGCCTCCTGATCTGGACACATGCGTGCTGCTTGGGGCGCTGCCAACGCTGCCGCTGCCTGTGTTGCAGCCACTGCTGCTGCTGCTGCTGCTGCCAGAGTGTGCCCTGATACCAGGCAGGAGCCTGCCGAGCCAGGACTGCACCTTGCTGGGCCGCCAGCACACACGGCCTGGCAGCTCCAGGCGCTCAATGCCACGTGGCTTCTGGTTGTGCAGGGCCTCATCCATGCAGCGCGGGTCGCTCACGTACGACCCGACGCCACACGACAAGTCCAAGCACAGCCTCGGCCTGCCTGTTGCTGCACCAAACGTGGAGTGGCAGCACGGCAGGCACCGCCGCGCAGCGTAGTGCTGCGCTACACTGCTGCCGCTGCTGGAGGCTGCCAGGCTGTAGCTGTCCCAGTTGTGGTCCTGCGTCGTGAAGCTGAGGCTGCTGGCACAGCTGCTGCCGCCGCTGCTGTTCAGGCTGCTGTTGCTGCTGGTGCAGGGCAGCTTGGGTGCTGCCAGGGTGCAGGGGTGCAGGGACCAGGCTGCCACAGGGAGCAGGTAACTCACTTCCAGCGCCAGGAGCTTGGGCTGCCCGGGTTGCAGCTTGATGGCCCCCTGGCCCCAGTCACGCTGTGGTGAGGTCACCCTGGGTGGGCGGTACAAGTGCGGGGCAGTACAGCTGTGAGAGCGAGCAGAAGCATGCGCGTAGGCCAGTGCTGATGTACGGCAGAGCAGTACAGGGCAGTACGTTGTAGGGCAGCATGTGTTTTGGAGCCGGACGCTGCCTTGCAATGCACTTGAAGGCAGTGCACCCCAGGAGTGTGCAGTTTGGAGTGGACCACAGCAACGCCACCCAAACTGCTGCCCGCAAGCACTATCACCTGCCTCTCGTTGTAAAAGAGCTCTAAACAACCTCACCGGCCCCCAACCTCTGCGAGCGCTCCAAAGCACACACCCACATGGACCACAACTCTTGGCGTGCCCGCACTCCCCCCCCCCCTTCCAACCCCAATACCCAACCACCCCTTTGCCGTGCCGCATCCACCACTAAAGCAGCTAGGTACACATTCAGTGCCCTTGCCAACAATTGCCTGTCACTTGCGCCCAGCGTCATCTCAGCAGGCTTTGCACCCAGCCACCATAAGCTCAGCTCACTTGTGTAACCACCCTGGCGGTTGGCCCGCCCCCAACCTCCAACGTTGGGGGTTCATCCCACTGCACTGCATGCACTGCAAGACGGGCAGATCAAAACATCCACATGTGCGGACTCACTTGCCACTTGCGTCCACTGTGATCTCCACAGTCTTGCCGTCCAGTGTGAAGTTCAGCACGGTCACACAGTCCCGCCAGCCGCCAGACTGCTCGCGCACACCAGGCTCGGCCGGTGGTGCCGGCTGCTGCAGGAGCAGCTCGAAGGTGAGCAGCACGCCGTGTGGGAAGCCGTCAGGGGTCAGGCGGCGCGTGTCCAACTGCCAAGGGCCGGTCTGGGCACGCTCCAGGCAACTCCACACCTGACGCCAGTCCAGCCTGTACAAGAGCAGCGCAAGGAAACAGGGAGAGACCAACACAGGACAGTCAGGAAAGGATGCACCAAAGGTGAAGCTTTGGATGTGATCCTCCCAGATGTGCTGAGTTGCACATACAGGACAGCGGCCAGTGCAGCACCATGGGCATGTGTGTGTGTGTGGGGGGGGGTGATGTGATGCTTGGAGGTGGTTGCAACCCCCAGGGGAGCTGCTGCAGCCTCTATCAGCAGATACAGCCTGAAACAGACTGAAACATATATCTTTCAACCACCGTGTTTGTGACGAAGTCTGCTTGATGATGCAGATGCATGGGAACGTAAGTGGAGGTGTCACAAAAGTCAGAGGGGCACTTGTGCTGCACCCGGGCCACCAGCAACTGCACGTCTATGAATGCAGGGCCAGACCATGTCACAGCTGCAGGTGATATGGTTGGGTTTTCTCGCCCCACCTGTCGTTGATGCCTGTTGGCAGCTTGACATGTGCTGGCATGGGGCAGATGGGCCCAGCTGTGTCCTCCTCAGCACCCACCAGGGCCACAGGGCCGTGTGCAGCAGGAATGCTGTCCTGCATTGCTGCTTGATCTGGGCCAGGAAGTGCTGCTGCTGCTGCTGCCTGCCGCTTCAACAAAGGGTCCGTCAAACTGCTGACTGCTTCAGCACCTGGTGGTCCCGAGTCGAAGGTGGTGGGTGGCTGTGGGCTGTGGTTGGCCGGCGGTTGCAACTGCCGCCCCCCTGCCCCACGCAATTGCTGCAGCAGGCCTGCACTGCTGGGATCAGCAGCCAACCAGGACGCAACTTTTGGCGCCCAGTGCTGACAGGCACTCAGTATGTTGCCCTGGAGGCGCTTGCTGCACATCTTGACGTGGGCGACGTCTTGCTGTGTGAGCAGCACCAAGATATGGTAAAGCACGTCTGGCTGAAGCTCCTCAAAGGTTGATGCCACTGCCGACATGTTGGCCCCGTCGTTCGCAGCAGTGCTGTTGCAGTCATCTCGCCTTTGGCTGCAGCCGGTGCAGTCGACTGAGTCGTGCTGACTGTTGACTGAGCTGCTGCTGCTGTGCTGCCCAACGCCAGGGCAGCAGAGGTCTCCAGACAACATCAGAAAAGGGGCAAACCCAAAATGTCCCAGTCTATCGACCAACTGGGCCCATTCTATGCTCTTCTGGTCACTGCGAAGCAAGGCTCGCCAACTGCAGGCAACGCACCGGCCGCAAGCTGCTCACAAAGCCATGAACAGCAAGTATACACAATCTGCGTGGTCTCAGTAGTTGATCTCCATGCTTCAGAAGCCCAGATAAACTTATTATCTTCTGTCTTGAGGAGTGTTGCAACAGAACGCGACGAACAAGTCCCTTGCAGACTTAAAGAAACCACCCGGTCAAAGCAGGTCAGTTACCAGAACGCTGGGCTGTCGCCCACCCTACGGTGTGAGACCAGCAGCAGGAACTTAGGAGTTGCGAGGCACTGTGATCGTCCTGACAACTCGTATGGACATCCCGAAGTTGGTTTTGGTCCGTTATTTATACAGTTGCATACATATTGGCAGATTGCGGGTGCTGCAGTAATGGGTGGCACGTTGAGGACAATGGACGATAGCACGTTGTCGATGTGTTGTTGCTGAACGTTTCTTTTGTTACAGATTTGTTGGTTTTTACAAAGCAAAGAGCATTCATCGAGCCCGATAGCTCAACACGTAGCAAGCCTTGCATACAGTCCTGCAACTTAGCAGCGACAGATCAAGCCCAAAGCAGCCCGAAAAACTTCAACGCTGCTATGTTGATAACGAAGTGTGTTTTGGTATCAGAGCTTGGCTGACCTGTAGTAAAAACTGAACGCATGAGAACAGGTCGACGCGCAGGACCAGGGGCACCGCAACACGCTGAGGTCATCAAAATATTTTTTAGGACGCTTGAGCACTTCGTCTTTGCATCTGCCGCATGTCACAGGCGCGACAACGCAAGCTGTAGCAGGTATAACAGGTCCGTACCTGGGAGCTACGGGCTATAAGGGCTCTTCAGTGTTTTCGTGAGGTCACATTGGTTGTTATTGTGGCTGCTTGCCTCAAGATAGTCAACAGTGCCCATGTCAGAGGCAAATTCTGAATATCGGTAGGTACAGTGTCTGCATGGAGGCAGGTGCATGCCATGTGCCAGGATGCAAGTCACAATAGAAAAACAGCAGTATATTGACCAAATCTTGCTATGGTGCAGGCAAGGGCGCATCTCATTTGCTGCTGGTCTACACCCATTGGAGGTGTCTACAGCTGCTGCTGCAGCGGATCATGAAGGCAGTGGGGTGTTCCGCACCTGGTAAGATGCAGTGAAATGCTAAAGGTTTCAAGTAAAGTCTATTCAGGGTCGCAGACCAGCCGTAAATGTTGCTGGCTGTTGTGGCGTGCTGGCCTTGGTCTGGTGCTGAGCTGCAGCCATGCAGCAAGCAGGCGCAGCTGCCTTAGCACAGCCAGAACACCCCATGAACTGAGTACACTTCCGGTCTGCAGCGGAAATAAAAGGGACTCCAAAACTATTTCTGTCTATGTCAAGATGTCCAACACAGGCTTTGACATCAGATCAGTGTGCAAGCAGTGCTGTTGGTTCCTGCTGTCCTGCAGTGCCCTCATCGCAGCTACACCTCATGCGCCAGTCAACAGGAAGCTTGTGACAGACAGGTGTAGCAGCCATGTGATTCATCTACCGAGAACTTGCTCTGCTGCACGCATACCACCCCAACAGCAGCAGCAGCAGGGCTTGCCAGATGACAGGTGTGCTGACTGAAATTCATCCTGTGCTGCTGCAAAAGATCAACATTTCGCTGACGGATTCAAACACACAACAGCAGATGCTCTGGACAGCAACTGCTCAGCATAGGCTATGCCAGGGAAGATGATCATTACCGTACAAGTTGTTGGTTGCTTACACTGGAAGCTGCAGTGGCTCAGAGTGGCAGTTACAAAATATATGACGTTCCCGGAATACGGTATTCAGGACACCTGTCGGATGCAACTCGTGAAGTATGAGGACAGCAGCACGTTGCTAGGCAGAGCCTAGTCATTGAGTGCTGAGCCATCCCAGATCCCCGACCTACGGCACCCATGTTGGCATGACCGTCAGAAGGAGCTGCTGTCATTCAGCATGTGATGCCGCAAGCAATGCCACTCAGTGTGCAGCACACCAGCCCAAGGCAGGCAAGTTCACCTGCTGTGAGTCTATGCATGCATGCCACTTTGGTTAAAACTTTGTTGCAAACCAGTCCTGCGCTGCCTGCCGCTGGTCACTGGGTGACGCCTGTGCAGGTGTGCTACTGCACCACATCCCAGCAGAGCAGCACACAATCTGGTGGCTGGTTGCTGTGCCGCATCAGCTGAGTCAGCAGTAGGGCAAAGGACGCTCACAGCACAGTCAGCACCTGCAAGGGTAGGGCTGTCAGGCTTTCCTGGCGCTCCCTGTTCAGCAGCTGTCCCGCCTGTCCTGCAGTTTGAGGGGTGGTGGCTGCGGCTGGGCCCAGGAGGCAGTAGACACAAGTGCAGCGTCCACATCACGTATCACACGGATACTGAGCCCGCTGCTTTTTTTTCCAGGTGTGTACTGCAGTGCCGTTGAATTGCATTGGATTGACTGCTTAGGGGTGTATAGGCACCCGGTGCATCAGCAGCTGCTGCATGTGGCACGCCAGATGCATGCGGTGTTACACTGGCAGTGCCACGACTGCGCTGAGCACCAGCGGCTGTCACAGCTGGCAGCATGCTCAGTGGGTATACTGCCGCCGCTCACCGGGTGCCACACATGCTAGCTGCAGTGCACTGCACTACAAGTGGTGTCAGTGAAACGCTGTGCTGTCAACTCTGTCTGCCAGCATACTCATGCAACAGGCACAAGTTGATGTCAGCCTGGGTCAAGACAACAGGCTGCCTCAGACCCAACACCATCTGAACTTGCAGGAATGTGGTTCTGCTGTACTGACATGCATGCATCATGCTGATACTGCCCATCTGTGTTTGCATTGTGCATGCAGGGGTGACATAGAGCCTCACAGCAGCAGAGGGCGTTCTCCACAGCGCTGTGCGTCCTGTGGCAGCAGGCCAGGAGGCAGCAGAGACAAGCACAGCGGCTGCGCTGCATGTGGCAGGGCGCAAGGCAGCCACGACGCTGCAGCTGCCAGTGACTCAGCCTCAGCAGCAGTAGCTCTGCCTCCTCAAGGTGCTTGGCTGTGTGTGACGGGTGCAACAGGGGAACCGCTGGACCACTGGGACCTGCATGTTGGTGCAGAGCTGAGCTTGCTGGGCAGGAAGGTGGTGCTCAAGCGGGTGAGTGATCAGCATCCTGCTGCACACATGCCTCTTTGTCGAGCACTGCAGTGCAGCTACCGCTGGCATCCGCTAGTCACTAGTTTGCAACCTCTAGCGACGTTGCCATCACTTTGTTGCAGGGACATGTCATGGTGAGCACAAGCACTAGGAAGCTGCCCGATTCTGAGCAATTGCAAAAGTGTTGAACAGCATTGTGCTCCCATGGGCAGGGGCTCACTTCAAGTTAGTAAGTATTACTTGTGTAGTACGACTGCAGCAGGGACACATTACAGCATCTGCAACCCTCGCACCACATGCATGAGTGTATGTGTCCTCTGTCTGCTGATGCTGCAGGCCTCCTGTGCAACCATGGCCTGGCTGGACACCTGGTCAAAGCTGCTGCTGCTGCAGCAGCACAGCCTGGAGCAGCAGCTGGCCAAGTTTGCGCCCGTCATTCCTAGTCAGGGTCTGGTGCGGCACAGCCCTCAGCGCAGTGACTGGAGCAGCCCTGGAGCCCCCCTGACACCCACAGGCGGCATCGTACGTGTCTGATGTCCATGGGGCTTGATGAGACTCAGCAGGGGGGCAGCCGCCAGAGGCTTGTTATGCACAAAGTCAAGGATCTGTCTGTGCAGTTGGGTGTCACTCTAGAGGTGACCCAGCGTGATGCCTTCCAGCTTTGCTCAGACAGTCGTCCAGCTTGAACAAGTCACGCAAGGTCAACCACCTAGCATATCTCAGGTTTCACCAGTCCGGCCGGGCCTAGTATGCACTCAGCGCTTGCAAGTAAGAGTGAGTCTGAACGCAATTCTGCCTTCTGCCTTCTGAACGCCGCTGCCCTGCAGGTCAACCTGCGGCACTTGCGTGAGGATGTGGCACTCCTGGCAGCCCGCCTGCGCCAGCACAAGGCTGACGTGCGCCTGCCTGGTGACTTGCAGGACCTCACACCGCAGGTTGGTGCTCATGTCATCATGCAGCAGCACACTACTTGATAGTATGCCCAGCATATCAAGGGCCTTGAGGCTGTGGGATGCAACCAGCTGGTTGAAACAACATCGGCTGCATTGGCTGCCCTGGCCTCTGCTTGATGGTGCAGTCAGGCAGTGGAATGGAGAGCTACTAGCACTAGCTACTGACTGTAGTATATGCTGTCACGGGCACAGGGTGCCAGCTCTTGTTGAGAGTGTTGCTCAGCAGCTGTGCCTGCGCCATGCTGCTGACATGCATATGCCGCAGGGCCCAGTGAACTGGTCGCTTGAGAGTGAGCCCCAGGTGATGGCGTTGGAGCCCTTCACACCTGCACCCAAGCACACGGCAGGCGCGCAGCCACTGCAGCGGCAGTTCTCACGACACGGTGAGCGCAGCCGGTGTCATAGCCAGTATGCTTGGTGATGTCAGAGGTCATGCTTGACGATTGCACAGTTTGCCTAGGGTTCGCTTGGAATCGGGGTCTGACAGGTGCTACTGCAGCACTATACCAGTGCAGACCATGTGCTACGGGCCGCTGTCACTGACACTGAGTGGCACTGCACAGCAAACCGCATGTTCAGGGCCGTGGTTGTCACGATTGCCAGGTGCTGTCAGGCCTGCTGCTGCTGCTGCTGCTGCTGCTGCCGCCGCCGCCGCTGCTGCTCCAGGCACTGCCCTGAACCGGCTGCCCAGCTTGGGTGCCACACCCGCAGGCAAGGCGCTGCCCAGCAATGCAAACAACCTCATGTCATGGCTGCAAGGCATCCCTCTAGCAGCCAGTGCTGCCCGGAGCCCCTACCGCAGTGATCATCTGCAGCCGGCCAGGCTGTTGGACGTCTGAGACAGCTGAGCAGATGTTCAACCCCCGATGTTCAGAACATGAAGAGTACTGTAGGCAGTATGTGGTGTGTAAGAGCACTCAACAAATTAACCGCATAACCTTGGGGGCAGCCGTCACGAGCAGGGCATGCTATGCTGGCATAACAGAGTGGCCCAGTGAAGTGAGGTGATGGTTTTGGTGTGCTGGGAGGCACTTGATTGACTTCAGCTATTGAGCTGCAGTGGCTTGTAAGCCTGGAATTTGTGATGTTGGTCCAGAAGTCTGAGTGAATTGTCGAGGGGGTTGTTGTACAGCAAGCACTACCCAACCCGGGTGCACAGCTGGTGTGGTCACTGCGTGAAGAACACTGTGGTGCCACCGATGTTCCGATGTAACTCATACTCAACTTAAACAGCCTGAACTATATTGTTCATTAGACATATATTTTGCAACAACATCAAGTGGAAGTTGTATGCCTGAGTGCCCAAGAACTGGTCAACATGCCCCCAACCTGTGTGTACCTGGGTCAGTACTGGTGTCAGGGCCTGTTTGCATAAACCAGCCGGCCTGGCCCCCGACAGCCGTAATAATGCAGTTACTTCAAGTTGGTGGTGCTGTGTAGGGGTAATGGTGAGCTAACCCGCAAAGCTCTGCAATGTAGCAGTTGGCCACCTGCTGCTGCCGTTCAAAAGCACAACCCTCGGGCACACGGCACGTTGCTCATTCACCCGCTCTTGCAAACCGCCGGCCCAGACGTGTTGCTACCGTGGAGTTTACGAGTAGCTGTCGCTGCCCTCATGAGTTGAGAGACGCCCTGAAAGGCAGCAGCAGTGCCTGCAAAGCAGACCATGTTCTCTTCTGGGCAGAGGCCGCAGGCAGAATTAAGTACAAGCCCCAACTGGTAAATAGATAACGTGTGCGATGCAATTCGGCTGCTGCACGGGCATACCTCTGACTGCGTTCACTTGCTGCTGCAGGGGCGAGCTTGGCGAAAACATTACCAAGCTGCTAGAGGAGGTGCCGAGGGCTACATCAGCCCCACCGCATTTGCAGGACCGCTGGGGAGCGGTGAGTTGAAGGCCCTCTGTTGCTGGTGTGCCCCATCATGGGCTGTGCTGACCGTCTTTTCTGCTACGCAGGGCGCCGCTGATCCCGCGAGTTCCAATAGAGGATGGTCGGGGATAGAGCATGGTGATATACGGTTTGACGAGGACTATGCACGCTTCTATGAGGCCTACTCAGGCCAACGCAAGCTGCCACCGCCAGTGGAGGGCAGGACACTGTACAGTGAATTGGGCCTTCTGCAGCAGAAACAGCAGCTGCTGGCACAGCATCAAAGCATGATGAGTTCAGCAACGCCACCACCCAACCAGGCCTTGCTCATGGCTGGTGGACTGACACCTGGAGGTAAGGCTGCTGCTGCTGCTGTTGTGGCTGCTGAACTCACGTTGTCTTGTTGTAGAGGAGTCAACATATTGCTTGTGTCCTGATGTCGATTCTGAGCTTACATATCGTGAGCTTTGTGCTTAGCGGCCATCCGAATGCACTCACTAATGTCTGTTGGCTTGTGCTGCTGTTGTGCAGGCCTGGAGACCATTCAGGAGCAGGGGCCAAACAGCAACCTGGTGCAGGCCTTTCAGCAGCTCAGTAAGTTCCAAGGCCGGTACCTATGTCACAGCAGCACACACAGCTGTCGAGTGTTGTTGCAACGCAGCACGGGCATCAGCATGCCTGTTTGGGAACCACACGCTTTCGTCGCTGCCAGGCAGTTGGCTGCATGCAGCAGCAAGGCCATGCAGATAAAGAAGCACTTGTTCCATGCCACAGTCTGAATATCATTGAAAAATTTTGCTGCGGTGCTGCTTGCGTTTTCAGCTGTCCGGGGCAGCTCTCCAGCACCCAGGCTGGGCAATGGGGACTTGGCAGCAGCAGTGGCGCAGCTGGGCAGCAAACCTGGCACGCCATTTGAAGGTGCGCACCTCAGCAGAGGTTCGATACACTGTGACCTGTCAGCACACGCTTTGAATATCTGACAGCATGCAGCAGCAGTTGCTTAGCAAAGCACGCCCATGTGACAAGGAGCTTGCATGCAGTAAACAGGAAACGCTACCTCACACGGCAACGTCCTTCCTCCTGCAGCTTTCAGCACGTCGGCACGTGTCGCCAGCACCTCATGATCCAACTGGCATGCTCTGCTGCTGTGTGGCCCCTCTTGTGCCCTGCAGCTGCCCTGCAGCAGGCACTCAGTGCCCCTAGCCCAGGGGGCCTGCAGCCAGGGCTAGGTGTGCCCACCTCTGCCACCCCACCACCTCACCTGGGGCATCCAGGCCTGGGCGGGCCCCTCAATGGCATTGCAGGTGCCAGCCCACCCCCGCAGGCAGCAGCGGCAGCAGCAGCAGCAGCAGCACTCCAGCAGCAGCAGCTGGCAGCAGCAGGCGTCAACCCGTTGCTGGGCAACGCACTGGCGCAGTCGCCGGAGTACATGGCAGCATATACAGCAGCATACCAAGCGGCGCTCATGTCGCAGCCCAGCGCACTCCCTGGCGTGCCGGGCATGGCAGGTATGAACCCTCAGCTGGCGGCCCTGCAAGCAGCGCAGGCAGCAGCACTGGGCGCATACGGCGGACCAGGGGGCGGCCTGCCACACCTGCAGCAGCAGGTGCTGGCAGCAGCCATGCAGCAGCAGCTGGCGGGCATGCCAGGCGGGTACCCGTACCCAGGGAATGCTGCAGCAGCAGCTGCCGCAGCGGCTGCCGCTGCTGCTGCCGCTGCTGCAGCAGGTGCGGGCCGCATGCCGCTGCCTCCTGGGCCTGGCCACAGGGGGGATGGGCCGGGCATGCATGGTTACGGGGACAGGGACGAGGGTGGCCGGGGTGGTGAGCTGGGCAAGCGCAGCGGCAGCAAGGGCGGCAAGGATGGGCGGCCAGGCGGCAGGCGGGACCGTGACAAGGACACCAGCAGCCACGACGAGGGCATCGCACACTTTGCGCAGCGCTTCCAGAACCTGGAGGAGGTTGCGGGTCAGCTCATGAGCATTGCGCAGGACCAGAACGGTTGCCGCTTCCTGCAGCGCAAGTTTGACGAGGGCGGGGCCAGTGCAGTCGCAGCTGTGTTTGGCGAGCTGCTGGAGCACGTGACGGAGCTCATGATGGACCCCTTTGGCAACTACCTGGTGCAGAAGCTGCTGGACCGCTGCAGGTGAGCGTGAACACGCGATCTGGCATGGTGTTGTGTTGACTGCTGTTGCGTGGTGTGGCGTGATGTGGTTTGCTGCATGTTTGAAACGTGCCACTGGGCCCTTGGCAGCTGTTGTTGACCTAGTTGCTGTTGTCGTAGGGTTTGGCTTCCTCTCTAGGCCTTCTCCCGGACTACTTCACCCCTGCTTGCTGCATCTATAAGTGCACCTGATCTTCTATGTCTGTGACATGTACCCCCCTGCCTCCCGCGGTTTTGACGGTGCCCCGCAGTGAGGAGCAGCGGCTGGAGGTGCTGAAGACGGTGTGCGTCAAGGGCCAGATTGTGGAGGTGGCCCTCAACACTCACGGCACGCGCGCGGTGCAGAAGCTCATCGAGACGCTCACCAGCCGCGAGCAGCGCGCCCTGGTCATCAGCGCGCTGACCCCCGGGGTGGTGTCCCTGATCAAGGACCTCAACGGCAACCACGTTGTGCAGCGCTGCCTGCAGAGGCTGGGCCCTGACGACAGCCAGTTTGTGTATGACGCCGCACGCAAGCACTGCGTGGAGATTGCGACGCACAGGCACGGCTGCTGCGTGCTGCAGCGCTGCATCGACTTTGCCA